>JAHWFP010213557.1:0-50019 GCA_023313725.1 Lithobius niger
CCTACCCCCACTCACGTAAACCTACCCCCACTCAAGTAAACCTACCTCACTCAAGTAAACCTTTCACTCAAGTAAATCTTCCACTCAAGTAAACCTCCCATTCAAGATGTTTACCTTCCATATCCACTTCGGCGGTGCCCATGCGAACCGGAAGGGCACCATCCGCCCCCCTTTTCGTCAATCTATAGGAGGGGGGAGTGCTTTTTTGGTACCTTTTGAGTCCTTTTGGTACTGTGCAAACCGGAAGTGCAGCTCCAAGATGGCGGCGCCCGTACGTACCAGAAGTGATGTTACAGCCAAGATGGCGGCGCCCATGCAAAGTGGAAGTTTTCAAGATGCTGGAGCCCCCCATACCGGACGTGACGCCTTACCGGTATACTATTTAACACCCCCTTGGACCGGGTAGCACCCCTAGGACCGGGTACACTATTTTGGTGCATAAAATCACCTTGGTTAAGAATTTCAAGGTGTAAACTAGCCAATAGTTAATTTTGGGGGTTTTTCTTCCCACTTTAAAAAAAACAATATCATGGATTCTTGCTCAATTATTCTCTCCGGAAAAGACTGATTTGAGAATTAATCTAAACACTCCAATTCATTTAGACTCTGAAAAAAATTACGAATTGGCTCTGCTTAATTTAAACACGTACAACAGCATCCACAACATCACCTCGAAAAATAACAAAATTCAGTACACAACCAATGCTGGTGCAACCTGGCAGAAAGTGTTAGTCACCCCGAAGCTTACGAAATCGAGGATTTGAATAAATTTCTCAAGTCGGCGATAGATGCGAATGGACACAGCAAGGATGCCATTACGATTCTTCCGAATCTAAACACTTTAAGAACCAACTTGATAATTACCGATCCAAATTGCGGAATATCTTTTTCCGGTGACAAGAGTTTGGCTCCAGTCTTGGGGTTTGACTTGGGCAACTACGTCACAAGTCGAGAGAGTCAAAATACCGTCGACATTATGAGCATCAATACAATTTTCGTACACGTTGATATCATAGGCAATTTGTACCTAAATATCGACACTCAGCCCACTTTATACTCCTTTTATCCCAATTCACCGCCCGGTTTCAAAGTCATAGAGTCCCCGCATAATTTAATTTACCTCCCGGTGACTACCAAATTAATCAGAAATATAAGAGTTTGGCTCACGTCTCAGACCAACGAGCCGTTGGATTTAAACGGAGAGACGCTCACTGTGCGTCTTCATTTGAGATCTAAAAAAAAGATAACAATGCTCGTGTTTGAAAAAAGGGAAAGGACTCTTTCTTATTTTTAACTCTAATAATAAAAAACAAAAGGTTTGACGCCAAGAAATAAAGCTTTCATCAAATTCATAACAACTCCCAGAAAATGAGAACAGTAGAAGATTACTTAAAAATCAACGAACCTTTCGTGAATGATTCATCGGTCGAGTCTTACACCTACCACGAATACTACAAATACCACGAATACAACGTAAATTCGGAAATCCGCATACACGTAGAAAACCAAGATTTGTTTCTGCACGTTGCCAATAGCTACCTCCTGATTAAAGGGAGGTTACTGATGGACGATGACTCGGCTTACACCGACGCTGACGTAGCTACTCTTATTAATAATGCTCCCATGTTCCTGTTTTTTAACATCAAATACCATCTCGGTGATAAACAAGTCGACGAATTAAATTATCCGGGGTTCGGTACTCTGATAAAGGGACTGCTCACCTACGTCTCGGCGGAGCAACCGGCTCTGCTCGGCCAGTGCTGGGCGCTGGACAGCCTGGCTTAGTAGCTGCCGAACTAACAGACAACTTGGGATACAAACAGCGGCACGCATCCATTATCATTGAAACGACTCCCAAAGAAAGCTTTACATTCGCCATCCCTCTGAAACACGTCATGGGATTTTTCGAAAATTACAATAAGCTAATCTATGGAACTAAACACGTGCTCACACTCATGCGAGTGAGCGACACTAACACCATCTTCAAAGCCGCGGCAGGGGCCAATTGCAAAGTCGTTCTAAATAGCATCTACTGGATCGTTCCACGCATGTCACTGCCTCGGACGAGCAGAAACTTAACACTCTACAATCTCATCGACCACGGAGCAACCGTGGATTTAGGATTTAGGCACTGACCTTACGACAGCTGCGTACTCCCTAAAAATATCAGTTTCACTTAGCGCGTGCTGACTACTTCCGCGGTCGAAAAACCTAGGTGGATAGTTCTAGATTTTCAAACAAACAGGCAGGACTCTTTAGTTAAAAATCCTGGTGTGTTTGACCACTGCAGTTTGCAAGATGCTCACGTGACTCTAAATTCCGAGCGTTATCCATTTCTCGATTTAAATACTAATTGTACCATTGGAGAGTACGTTGGTCTGTGCAGAATGGCGCAGCAATTTAGGCAGCTCTGCTACGATACCAATGACTTGAGTTTTGACTTGTTTCAGTTCAAGAAAGCCTATTCTCTCATGGTATTGGAAATAAACGTCTTCTTGGTGAAACTTTTTGAATGCCTCTACCGCGATGGGCAACGTTTTTCTATTACGTAGGATTTTCGAAAACGGTAACTGTCAAATGTTCTCCCTTTACTTTCATAAAGTAAAGGGCTCTCGTACCTATTTTACATTTAGCAAACAGGACTTAACAGCCAATCGCACATGCGATAAAACGACAAACTTATATTTCGGTACTATATCTACAATATAATTTTAGAGATAAAATATAAAAAGAGTAAAACACCTCACATCATTTTACTCTTTTTATATTTTATCTCTGATGAAGGTACTGCGAATTTTAAAATTGTATATGGTACCGAGTATAAGTTTGTCGTTTTATCGCATGTGCGATTGGCTGTTATGTCCTGTTTACTACATACTGCACATACCCCCATTCTTACACTTTGCAATTAGTACAACGCTCGGATCGCTGCAGTAGAAAATTGCCTTATGGATTAAACCTGGACTTGTACACACGAAGCTCGAGAGAGAACCGGAATAAACGAACCAATCGCTCGTTTTTTCCAAAGCGCTTTTCATGCTGAAATTGATCAGCATGAAACTGTTTTCATGCACAAATTTCTTTGTAGCCGCGCCACTCAGTACAGTAGGTTCGCTTAGATTTCTAATCGGTTTGTTAGTGGCATTAAAGTATTCTTTCTGCTTATCTTGTAACAAGCAATTGCTGTCGATAAATACCTTAGTAACAGCATCGTTTGGTAAAGTTGGTTTGCTTAAAGTTCTAATCGGCTTGTGCATCACGTTGAAGTATACTTTTTGGTCGTCTTGTAATAAACAATTCCTATCGACGTACACTTTTGATGCCGCGTCAGCAGCGTGCCGGGGGAAAGCTATGTCCTTAATTTGCTTCTTCCTCGCATAGAAATCCCATCAGCATTATCTACGTACAACGTATTTTTTCCATACTAGAAATGGCGGAAGCCAACTCTTCGGAGAGAAGAGTAATGGCAGGAGGCAAGTCGGTTTTAAGTTTCTGAATGTCCGTTACTAGAGTACCAATCTGAGAATAATTTACCGCATCTTCAGAGTCGATGCCGGTTCCTACTTTGGTTTACTTTTCATATCGTAGTTGTTTTGGTGTTTTGGGGGGTTAGCACGTACCCTAGCCCAGGCTGTCCTCTCGGACCAACTCCTATCACTTAACTCCCTTCTCCTCTCGTCCTTTTCAATGATTGTCCAAACTTATTAACTGACATCTTTTTTTAATATACAAATCATGCCACCACCCCCCCCCCCCAGCACAAAAATCTTTTAGAGTGCGTGACACGGTGACAGAGTAAGGAATGAAGCAAAACAATGTACCGGGCTTAGTACGTGACTGTTCTGGGTTCGAGTTCTAATCGTGGCAGTTGTCTTTTCTTTATTTCTCAGATTATTGTACCTCATATTCGCACAAGTCAGGTCTTTATTGCTTACTCTTTGCTTCAAACAGATTGCTCGGTCGGATGCGGCTTCCCCCCCCCCCCCCCGAATTATTTTCAAGGTTGGTTTTTTCAATAAAAAAAAGGAATATAGATAAACATCAAAATGTCTTAACAGAACTGACAAAGAAATCTCTCGAATCTCTTGCAAAAAAACTTGCTGAAAATTAAGAACGAGAAAGGTACAAAGATTAACAATGGTGTAAAATTTTCCTTGTCTCCTTCCATACAATTTAACGATTTAAAGGGTTTGGGGACTCCCGTTTCAAACAAAAAAATCAAAATATAAAGGTTGGATTTTGCCCAGCGACCCGGAAACTAAAAAAACTGTTGAAAAATCTCAAAAAGTATATCTGTAAAAAACTAGAAAATGACTGTGACGAGGAGAAACCTGTATCCCTGACTATGTTTAATTATCCTAATTCTATGCACACGGCGTCCTCCTGCAAATCCTCTTGCAAAAAGGCAAGTGACTGCGATAAACCGCTCTGCCTTAGAACTTGGGTGTACGAGGATATTCACAAAACTAAAGGGCGACTTAACAAAAATGTTATTGACTAGCCATGGTTTAACTTACCATCTTATAACGCTATAAACTTGATGGAAGTTGCCGGAAAAATTACTGCAGTGTACGTTACCAACGATACTCCTAGCAACGTGACATTGTAGTGCAACGTAGACTTTTGACCCAGACTACTCAAGTGAATAGGATGGGCCTGTATCGCACAGATAGTTGGTGGATTGTCTGGGAACCATGTGGAAGTCACCACGGGAAGATTATCAAAATTATCCTACGACTTTTTCGTCATTAAATCTGCTTGCATAGCAATTTTTGAGAAAATCACAGTTTGTTTTCTCTACTCGACCACACAATCAAATCACTTTAAAAATCACTCTTCTTTCATGTTGAATATAAGCAATGTATATTTTTCACCACGCAACGTTTAGGTTTTGTAAATTCATATCGGTTATTCTTTCACGGAGATACGGCAGCAAACCAAAAACAATGAACACGTAGGCTAGCTCTTGTGTGATCGCAAAGGCTCTCTTCCAATAGACCATTGAGTTAGATATAACAACATACTCGACTACGCGTTCCTGGCATTCAGGCTAAACGCTAAGGTTTTTTAGTGCTAGCGAAAACCCACAAAATGGCAAGATTCACAGGATCGCCCCGAGGCGGCGCTAGTGAACTGTATCCTCGTCAGAAACAAATTTCAGCCTGACCCACTGTGTTTAACTGTGCACTCACTCCAGTTAGAATGATCGAACTGGAATCCTAATTTTCATTTTTTATGTAATCCAATCGTAAATTTCAAGAGGGGTTCTGATTCTTAACGAAAATATAAGGGCAGTAAAGAATGTGAAACAATTAGCAGAAAATTTGCTAGATTCGCTAGACTGAAAATTCGAGTCCATTTAAGCATAGAATACATCACTTCCGGTCCTCGAGTAAATCATCCTACAATCATCCTCATGCATCTACGACACTCGAGAGTAAACCGCCTATCCCAACCACTTGACCTCACTTCCGGTTGCCTCAAGAAACCCTGGAGGCAAATTTTACCCGAAAGGAGTGGGTACATTACTGGAAAAGAAAACCTCACCTTACTGCAGGAAACCTCGACGTTACACAAGAAAACCTATGACATTATACAATAAAACCAGTTGCTTTGGTAAACCTTGACATCACTATAATACACCTTGATGTCACTCAAGAAAACCACCTGTGACATTTCTCAACAAAAATCTTAACGTCACTCCAGTAAACCTCTGTTACGGTCACTCAAGAAAACCAATACAGGTGGATAGATTTACCGACGAAGAGAAGGTTTACCGAAGAGGAGGGGGTAGGTTTACTGGGGGAGGATGGTTTACTGAAGTGAGGTTAGGTTTACTAGAGGGTAGGTATACCAGGGAAAGTTTACCTGAGTGGGGTGTGTCCGTCCCCATATCACATTTCCCCTCTATTAATAGAAATCGTTAAGTTTTTTGGCGACTTTATTTATTATTGTTATCAGTATGTATGTAGCATTTTGGTTGCAAATTGCACAGAAATTATTCCGGTTTTTTTGTAATATTATTTTTGTAGTTTTCAATTTGTTGTAGCGTTTTATTTGTCTGCACCATGAATATCATGTACTTTTTTCATAATTTTATTTGTGGTAGTTATCAGTGTGATTCTAGTGTTTTTCTAGTCAAGTAAGCATAAATTATGAAGAAGCATTTTTGGCCCGATGACGTCAACGTGACTGCAAGAAATTTCCCGTTGGTTAACCGAAATCTAAGCTCAAAGTCATAGTTTTCTCTTGTATCTTCAAATTGCATGTTTCAGGCAAGACAGCATTTCTCTTCGTTTAATAAAAATTACTAATTAAGTGTCAGCAGTTAACCACCATTTTTTGCTGTACATATGATAAATACCAACATTTTCGAATGTGTAAATTTACTTATGTTTAATGTTGGGGTGTATGGTTTGAATTTTGCTGCTTTTTTAGGAAAATTCAGTAGTTGTAAAAAGTGGACGTTTATTAATTTTAAAGCACGGATAAAGTCGGAGTTTTCAAAATTAACACGTGTTAACATATGTGGGTTGTTTGTTATATTGCCGGAATTTAACATCCACAGTTATGATATTTTTGAGGTTTGAGGTTCTCCAAGCAATAGCCACAATGCTTTAAGGAGAGAAGGATAATTCTGCTGGATAATTCGACTAGAAAACTGTTATCGACATGAGCACATTGCATGAGAGCGCACTGCTCTATCCGAAAATGCCAGGAGTGGCTGATGTAAGGGTCCAAGCTGAAACCTCCGGAATATGATAGTCATGGTAACCATCACCCCACTTTGCCTACAGTGCTGTGGTGTGTGTAGTCATTATTCAACAATAAATAAATATAATTACCGTTGTCTTCATCAGTGATACCTCAAGTTTTCTGTCATACAGTTGGACCTGTTTACCAGTATATGGTACATCACCTGGCTCATGTAACCACACCTGAAAGCACACGTGTTTGAAAGTTCTTAAAAAAAATAATGCAATGTTTATATTTAACGAGTGAATTCTTTCATGGATTTACTCCATTTATTCAGTAAATACACATTTCTAGGATTTTCAAGTATCTCCTTTTAGTTGCCAATCTCTGACAAAATTAACCTTTTTCGTAAGAATAATGCTGCTTCAGAAGAGTTATTTATTGCGTTCGTGTTTCTTGTTATCCTACACATCACTTCTGTGTCAGAATGCCCTCTACTGCTATTTTCGAGAAAGTTACGATTGGGTAGCCACTTGCTTTCATTGCAACAAATAATAGCTGATCACCTGTCAAGAATTGACAACAAAAATTGCCTTACATCACCTCGAAAGAACATTTTCAGACATACACCTCTGATCAAATTATTACCACGAAAAGTAGTAAGCTGTTTATTTGCCAATGAGATTTATAACTCGTAGACAAATAAGTCTGACAAATTAGAGGAACACTTATTTTTTTCTTTTCTGAAGCATTCAATCATACTGCTCTTACATCCACTCTAATCTTGTGACACTCAGACACTTATTTCATCAAGGTGACAACTTTATTTTCATGCGAGAAATCAAAAGGAATTAAAAGGAATTCTGGCATTCGAAGTGGTCATCTTTTTAGGTGCTTCACGAACAGAACTTGAAAATTATCAACAGACGTTTTGTTACTTTTTCTATTTGTTTCATTTTAATACGTTTCATTCAAAATTAGCACTTACTTGTAAAAAAAAACACAATCACAAGTAAGAGCGTTCAGAAACTACCGTTGCACTCAAAGAAGGGTTTTCTACTGTCAGAGAAGGGTGTTTGACAGCTACGATACCACTAAGAAGCATACCTGTGATCACTGTGTGTTACTGCGTTATTAAGGAAGAGTTGCTTTTTTTTACCTGCTGTAGATCTTAAAATAAATGCAAACATCAAACGGAAAAAACTGAATAGATTTTCTAAAATAATGTCAAACGTTACATGTACCTGCAGATATTTAACAAACCTTCCTTTGCTGTTTTTGAGACTGCTTCATTCACCCACATGAAATTTGCCTTTTTTTAATATTAAGTAATACAGAAGAATTTTGGGTAATTATCTAGATAATGGGGTACCACTCCAAATCACTACTTTTTGGTTCTTACTGACATATTTCTACATCCTACCACCGTATAAAAATTCTCCAATGAATTATTCACTGAACATAAAGCATTAGTCACAGTCATACTCATACTAATCAAAGTCACAGTGGCGACAGCACCAGCCATATTGTGAGGTGCTTGATTGAGTGATGTATGGTGTCCAGTAAACCAGATTTGCACCTCGAACGGAAATCAGAAGTTTGCGGAAATTTTTCTTACATACTGAATTAATGTTCTAAATTATGTTGTCTAATTCGCACTGCCTAACCTAACCTACACAACTTAACTTTACATGAAATAATCTACCATGCCCTAATCTTGGTTTTTCATCTGATTTTGTTGTAATTGTCAGTTAGGTAAGGCTATGCTCTTCCTGAAGCAGTTAACTGGTTGGGGGTTGACATTTCATACTGAGGCAGTTGACTGGTTGGGGTTGGCATTTCATATTGGGGTACTTAACTATCAGTTAACTAGGTACCCTTTCTTGTTGTTATGTTAGTACGCAAGTCACCCACGTTTCGCCAACTCCCGTTTCGCCGAAACCATTGGCCAATTGCCTGTTCGCTGAATTTCAATACAGATACATTCCCCTTTCGCCGACCACAAAAACCAAAAAAGTTCATTTGCAGGTTGCTTCACATATCCTTACTTCTCCACTTTAGGAAATAATTGTTTGCCACAATTTAAAGCTTAGACTTTACTTAAACAGTGGAGTAACAATTTAAGATGAACCTTATTTTGCCAAGAAGCTAGCAATGACACAAAAAATGCATTCTCATATTGCACGATGCTCTACGATTTTAACATGGCCTGTTTCTTCTTTTTTTGCCTTCCTGTGATGATCTAACTTATTAAAAAATTGTCCTATAGATTAGAATTTTGTGTGTGTGTGGATAATGACCCGTGAAACTGACCGTGTTATCAGATTCTATTCAGTAATTAGTTCTAAATACAAATATAAAACAGAAATTATAGATATCGAAACAATCATAGGCCAGCAAGTATACTAAATTTAGAGAAAAGATTAACTGAATAATGAGCCAAAAAAAAAACATTTATTAGGACGCACATTAAGTTTTATTTACATCCTAATAATTATCTGTCTGAAAATTCTACTAATTTTTCTAAATACCGAATACCACATAACTTTGTTTCTTCGAGAATCTGACAAATAAAATTATACGGTTTTCAGTGCTACACCTAAAATGGGTTGTGCTATGTTTTAATTATTTTAACAAGCATAAACCAAGTTTAAAATTAGATCTAAAATATTGGATTTATTAATATTATTTTTATAAAAACGTTATTTTTCCTGAGTTCTAGTAGATAGAAACAGACACTTTTCGCCAGTGTATACAACATCGAAAGTGCCATCTACCCATACATTTTTCCATATTTTAAAATTTGCTTTAATGCGTTAAAAAAAGGTATTTCATTGCAATTTTACCAAAGAAATTATCAGTTTTCGCCATAATACTTAGCATGCACTGAGCTGCGTAATAGTACATTTTTACACATGGACCAAATTTGAAATTTGGCTTAACTACGTAATTTACTAGGCGTATAATTGACTTTAGACGATCACAATTATTACTCGAGTAACATCGGCCGAGTGAGATACATGAGTTTATTTTCAATGTTTTTACTTCATTCCTACTCATCATTACCACCATCGATCTTTACGAAAGCATCCGGAGAGCCTTGCCACCACGAGCGAAATTTGCTGTAGAAAAATTAAAACAAGCTACAATGTAGCTTCAATATGTGTGAAATTGGCAGCAATATGTTTTTTTTGTTGCTGTTTTAAATTATTTTCTGCATTCTTCACAGTAAAAGAATTTTCAGTATGATATATTATGCAAATTATGTTTTTCATGCAGTGCTCGAGGCCGCTAGCCTTATAGATCTGGCTCCTTACTGCTGATACTCAAAATATATTTAGCAGTCAAACAGAACATCCGAATATCTACTAAAATGTTTGGTAGGAATTTCATTTTCAAACTCGTATATTTCATCTACCAAAGCTGCCTTGTCACGGAATCAAATCAAAATAAAATTGCGAATGTTTTCGTGTCCGAAACAGACAAACACATCTAAAGACAATTACAATCGCAGACAAACAGAAACACCAACTCTAAATTCAGCCAAGTATTTGACTCGCTCGCCTCACTCGCTAAGCCAAAAAATTTAAAACAAAAGTTTTCTCCACAACTCTAGTACTGAATGATTTTCATTATAGTAATCAAATCGAAAGTGCTAGCTACCTTCATATATCTGAATACATGGACAAATTTTTAAACAGTTAGCCAACCGAGCAAAGCGAGCGAGGTCGAATACCCAATTGAAATGAATTTGTTGTGTCTGTCTGTTTGTCAGTATAAAACATGACAAAAATGTTCACAATTTTATTCTAATTTGATTGAAATTTATGACAAGGGAGCTTTGTTTGGTGCATGAGATTCACTAGTGCAAAGATAAAATACTAACCTCATATATTTTCGGAGATATTCGGGTTTTCCATTGGATGGCATAGCCAACTTTCAGCAGCTGTGGTAAGGGACCTCGACGTAAGCTATAAGGCTAGAGACTCTACATTAACAACGCAAAACCACTTTCCGTAATGTACCATAGTGAAATTTCTTTTAGTTGTGAAGAATGCAAAATATAAACCAAAGCTAAAAGTAACACGAAAATAAAACCGCAGTGAGAAGACAAAAAGAAATATCTGTCGTTACATCATAGGACTGCAGTTGTAACAGGTTGGATACAAACCGTTACTTTAATTGGATTTCTTCCAAATATTTACTATATTATATTTCTTTTCTGTTTGGTTTTCTTTTTTAATTTGAACTTTCGAAATAGCACTCGAGTTTAGGTGTAGTATAAATTGTCACTCCACCCCACCCGACAGCAGGTTGTGGGAGAAGGGCCAGGCACGGGTGATTTTTATTTGGTTTCAATTCTTGGAAAACACTGGCCGCATATTGGACTTCACTGTAGTTTTTTTTACATCTAAAAGAAAATCATTTGCATCAACTTCTACAAACTTAGCTGCAGTAATTACATGAAATGAAAATGAACTAAATTGTGGTGTAATTTTGATTTCCCTCCCCCTCCCCAAAAAAAATGTGTTAACGATTCCCGCCAAGCTTTTCGGCAGTTTGAAGTGATGATATCAAGAGCCAATCTCTTTCACCAAGTTAATTCCACCGAGTAATAGTTCCAAGTTAAAGGAAAAATATTTAACAGTTGAAGTGTTGGAGTGTTACTAGTCTTGCCTCTGGAATGGAGGCAAGCCTTCATTGTACTTACTGGCTGTTAGGCCACTACATGTATAGTTTTGTTGCTCACCTTTCAGGTGGCGCCACCTTGTGTCACGATTGTTAATGAAGGTGTGTGCTTACATGAAGCACATGCTCACTTTTCCGTTTACTCAACCCAATTCTAGTTATTGAATACACACACAGTCAGTAAGACAATACAGCAAATGGCGAACGAGGATGTTAAAGGTTTTATTTTAAATTAGACCAAAAATGAATTTCGAGTAACGTAAGTTTAAGAAACCTAGTTCAGACAACCGGCTGGAGTATTAGTTTTACAGTGAACCAGCCAGAAGGTTTCAAGTTTCGAAAAGCCTTGTACGCGGTTTCGTATGGAGTGAGAGCGGGAGAAGATGGCTCCAGGGATTTCATCGGCCGAGAAGACCTACGGAACTATTTCTACTTCTGGCTCACATATGAGTGTAAGGTATTTTCTTGTCCTTGGCTGGTTGAAGCAATTTTGTCTCCCATGCTAAGGACAATTGTGAACTTGAAATTCATTACCGTATAACCTTTGGCCTGATAGCTGGGGATAGAAAAATGCGGACGGGTTGTGTAGAGTTATCAGTGACCTTCTTCTGATATAAAGTAGAGTTAAAGTATATTTATCCTAGGGTGTTTGTGACACTCTAAGGAGTGTGTGTTAGCTGTATGTAGCTACGTAAGCAAGTTGAGCCTAGTAGGAGTGTACTGGATAAGTGAGCCATAAATTAAAGGTTTAACCAGTAAAAAGTCTAGTGAATTCTACATTTTTTTCTTGTGTAAACCAAATTGACAGGTTTTTAAAGAAAATTAATTTGAAGGGGTTTAAAGAAACTAAACCAGTTAAAAGCTATTCAATTGCAAAATTAGTGCTAAATGGGTATAAATTTACAGGTTTAAAACATAAATTTATTAAAAATTAGCGGTAGAAGTGTTGAAAATTATTTACATTTTCGTAAAAGATTAGGCTGAAAAGAAAAGTGGTGTTAAATTACAATGTCAAAAACAATTTATATGGTATAAGTTTACACATTACAAGTAAACACTAGTAAGCAGCCTATGAGATTAAAAGTTTGCAATTTTGTGTAAAACGTGTGATTATATTCACGCCATCAAATTTACCGGGCGCTCGTTCATGCATAACATCGAGTCGTGAACTGGGTCTAGTAAATTAGTGGAATGGTCGAAGTGTGATTTCATATAGTATTTTAAAGTTTGGAGTAAAAACCAAGCCACTTTTAATACTGTTCATGGTTTACCTTGGTGCGAATCGCCCTTATTTAAGTATTTGTAAAAACTGTGGTTTAAAACAAATACGACGTATGCAATACTGCTGCGGAGGTCTAATGGCATCTGCCTAGACAGACTAGCATGAATATAACATTATTAAATAATTCTGACGTAATTTTTTAAGAGTAACCTAGTAGGTTACAAAAAGTGTTGATAGCAAACTTAAAAGGCTAAAAGTGTGTAAAGCAAATTACAGCAGTATAAATTTACATAATTGTGTCAATTATCAAGTAGAGGTAAATCGTAGTAAAACCAAAAATCATTCGTACTCTAAAAAAGCACATATGGTGAAAGGTTCAAGTGATTCTGGTACCGAACAAGAACAATCTAGCGACAGTGATGTAAGTCCTGACTCAGATTTGGAAGTAAATGCAGTAACTCCAATTACTATTGTTATTTTTACAAGAGTTAGGACTGATAACTGGAATTTAATTCCAGAAATAAACGGACATAGGCTGACTTTAGCAGCAGATTGCCTCACTCTTTTGACCTCACTCTTTTGCCTGAAAAATGGTACCACAGTTACTTTACAGACGTACCCTTAAAACCGGCAGGGATTCACCTGCGTTCGTGAGACGGGGGAATCACGAAACTGTTGGGAGAATGTGAATTGACTGGGTCCATTCATGGTGAAAATGCAAAGCCATAATTTCTCCGGGTAATCACAAACCAGTGATGGGTAAGGCATGGCTGGAGGCTTTAGATGAGGACATGAAGCAATTTTTTTAGAAAGAATATAGTTGCTGCTAATACCAAAATACAAAGTATCACGCACAGCCAAATAAATACCATTTCGGAAACAGATATTTTTGAATGTTTTCCGGACCTATTTTCACCAGGTTTGCGAACTTTCAGAAACTTTAAAGCTCAAATTAAGTTAAAGCCTGATGCAGTGCCAAAGTACATCATATCTATCTTAAGGAAGAGATTTTAAAACCAGAGGACTGTAGACCCTGGGTAACCCCCACGGATTTAGTTTTTATGCTTGATGGTAGTGTCTGGATTGCAGGTGACTACTCTGTCACTGTAAATCCTCAGCTTGAAATCGAATAACATCCAGTACGTAGAGCTGCAGATTTGCTCAGTAAATGACACCTTTTCGATCATTGATTTAAGCAATATCTTCCTGCAGATTGAGCTGGAGAAGGCCTCTAAAGCATCTTTAACAATTAACACCTGTAAAGGGTTGTTTCAGTGGCAAAAACTTCCGTTTGGCCTTGCGAGGAACCCTGAAACTTTTCAGAAACAAATTGAGCGTGTCTTAAATGATATTCCTTTAGTCTCACCCTTTGTGGATGATATCCTTGTAGCTGGCAAGGAAAAAGGGAACAATGAAACTCATGAGTGTCTTGGAAGCTTTGCAGGATAACGGTGTTAAGGTCAAGAAGCTGACGTGTAAGCTTAACCAAACTAGTATAATGTACTTCGGTTTCCAACTCGATAAAGATGGAGTCTCGAATCAGCCTGAAGTGCACAATGCAATAAAATTGGCCCTGGCTCCTCAAACAGTCAAGAATTAAAGTCTTGCTTAGGCTTTATAAATCAGTGTTCAAAGTTCGTTCCTCATCTAGCAACTACTTTAGCTTTGGTAAATAGGCTGTTGTCACCAACCGTCACGTGGGAATAGACTACTGCCAGTTCAAACGCTGTGAAAGAGGCCAGGGTGGCTTTTCCTAAGGCAAACATTCTAATGCACTATGACCCTGATTTACCATTCAAACTCGTTTGTGACGCGTCCCCCGTAGGCATGGGCACGAGTTTGATGCACACACTGCCGAGTGGTGAGGACAGGCCAATTGCGTTTGTTTCGCGGGCCTTGAGTAGGGCGGAGGTTAACTATGCCCAATTTGATAGAGAAGCACCTTCGGTGGTATTTGAGGTGGTTTGGCAGGAGGTTTGTCTTACAAACAGATCAACAAGCTCTCCTGTGCATATCTGGCAGCAAAGTGATCATCCTTGTTATGGCGGCTGCACGGATTCAAAGGTGGATTCCTTATTTAAATGGCTACACTTTTAAGTTGCAACATATCCCAGGCAAGCTTACGACAGACTATTCATCTAGGATGCCAACACCATGTACTCCTCCTTCCATGTAGGTCCCGGGTTGGAGAGTCATGAACCTAGAAACTATAAATACGTTACTCATTTTACCAAAACAGCTGGAAAAGTGAACACGGCTGGATCCAATTTTGGCTACAGTCATGCATTACACGCGTGATGGCTGGCCTGATACCATGGATAACGATGCCTTAAGACTATTTTTGTCAAGGAAACTGGAGCTTTCTATTGATCAAAACCCTTTGTTTTGGGGTGGACGAGTTGTTGTTACGGAGGTCTAAGAAAACAAGTTTTTAATGAGTTGCATTTGGGGCGTACTGGGTTCGTGTGTATAAAAGCTCTTGCTAGATCTTGCGTGTGATGGCCTCATATACCCAAGGATTTTGAGAACATTGTTAAAACTTGTAGTTCGTACCAGTTAACCAAAGATGGTGATAAGCATGGCAAAATGCATGCCTGGGAACGACCTTTAGGGTTTTTTTTTTGCAAGTTGCACATTGATTTTGCAGGGCCATGGAAGAATCGTATGTTTTTCATGGTAGTTGGTGCCTATACGAAGTACATATTCACTAAAAGCATGCGAATAACCACGAGTGCTAGTGTTATTTCGTATTTGCAGGAGATATTTGGCTTATCCGGGCTAGGATGCCATATTGTCAGTGACAATGGCGCCCAGTTCTGTAGTGCCGAATTCAAAAGCTTTTGTGCAGAAAATGGCATACGACATTCGACCATCGTTCCTTACCGTCCTCAGGAAAATGGTTTAGCTAACGTGGGTGTAAAATCAATGAAACTATCATTAAAAACATCTGTAAAACAAGGTTTGACAGTTGAGCAGGCACTGAGTTACTACTTGATAATGCCAGGAAACACTCTACATTGTACAATGAAAATGTCACCAGCGTACCTGATATTTAATAGAAATGTCCGCACGCGTTTGAGCATGATGGATCCGTCAACAGCCAATACCGTTCTGAAGACGAAAGAGCAAATGTTGAAGTCAACTTGACATAGGAAACAACTGTCCTTCGAGACTGGAGATGCTGTTTACAGCCGCGACACGAGACCCGGTTTCAATTCCAGATGGCAAGAGGGCGTTATTTTGTCGAAGGATTCTAATGCGGGATTTCAAGATTCTCTATGTGACAGAACTGTGTTAAAACATGCCAATATGTTGCGATTGAGTGTTTTGCCAAATGATATGCCTGTTCCAGATATGTCGTCACAATCGGATCGAGTGATTTTGCCTGGGTACGTGCGTTTGCAAGCTGAGAAACTGGATGACATCAAGCCATTGGAAATTTTAACGATACATCTGTTAGTATTCAGCGCTCTCCGTTGACATCACCGTCAAATTCCTAGACGAAAATTTGGCCGTCTTGTTCTGAACAACAAATGCCGATATTGACACCTCAGAAAGCAGTTCATTTGAAGTCTGTAGGACTACCCAACGATTTTGACATGCCTCTCCTTCTTTCTCCAGAGGCTGGTGTGTCTCATCACACGTTACTTCGACGTGATGTTACCCTCTCCCCAGGCTGTCACGGAACCAGCGTTGCCGTCCTTACTTGCTGCATTAGTGCCGTTGCCTGGACTTGCTAGTGCTGTTCCAGTGCGAAAGTCGTCTTGCCTGAGAGAGAAACTAGTGAGATTTGGTTTGTAATAGCTTGGGACTGGGTAGCAGTTTTTGTGGGCTAATTCTTGTTTTTTTTTTTTTTTGGTTTTGTTGCGCGTGTTTCCATTTCTTCTGTTTCATGATAAGAAGAATATTTGGTTTCTTGTGTTAAGAAGTTGTTGATCAGGAATTTAACTAACTGAAAAAACAAATAAAACTTTTAACTCCTTAGAAAATGAGGCTTGTTATGGGCGATTTTGGTTGCCAAAATTGAAATTGTTTTCCTTTCGTTAGCTGATTCAGGGATTAGGGAAGATTTATTGTTATTTTTCTGATATTTATTGTTTTTATGGGCATGTTGTTAAAGCCGAAAATACTTTTTTTAGTAACTTATCGTTTGTCGCATAGTAGTTGATGGCATGTAACATCACGTTGAAGTAACGTGTGATGAGATATACCAGCCTCTGGAGAAAGAAAGAGAGGCATGTCGAAATCATTGGATAGTCCTACAGACTTCAAATGAAGTGCTTTCTGATGTGTCAATATCGGCATTTGTCGTTCAGAACAACACGGCCAAATATTCGTCTAGGAATTTGACGGTGATGTCGACGGAGTACGCTGAATACTAACAGATGTATTGTTAAAATTTGCACTGGCTTGATGTCATCCAGTTTCTCAGCTTTCAAACGCACATACCCAGGCAAAATCACTCGATCCGGTTGTGATGACATATCCGGAACAGGCATATCATTTGGCAAAACACTCAATCACACAGTTCACAGTTCTGTCACCCAGAGAATCATACCGATACACTGACTTGAAGACAAACAAAGTGAAACCTGTAGTTACGACGAAACACGACTTTAGGAAACAAAGTACTACGTAGCTAAAATTGCATATTCCATTTGACTGCATCAAGTACAAAATGTAAAAATAATTTTGTGTGCTTACATATAAGCTCACATGACTCATGTAAGTCTTCAGAATTACTTCAAAACGTCCATTAGCTGTGTTAATAGGTTTATTGTGATCTGGAAGAAAAAAACAAATAAAGGTATTCACTAAATATTCGAAAGCATTAGCAGACAACTTTTTTTAATGGTTTTAAAAGCTAACAAATGTCCTTTTATTCGCAATGAAAAGAGTGTTACATATTGAGGACTAATCATAAAAATACCAACAAAAGGTGTTAATTATAATACGATACAATTACTTTAGTCTTTCAGCATTTAAAACATAGTAAAGAATAACGGCATGACCATAAAAGCTTAATGTCTGATTGTGTTGAGGCACTTCACGATTGTAATTAGTATTTTAAAAACTCTTAAGCTATCCCACTGACACATGTAAAGGAAGCTTCAGCATCTCCGAAAGCAAGCATAAGTTTCTTTCACACATAAGCCCGACACTGAATGCTTACACATCTTTTCCTTTTATCTTTCCTTTAGTGCATTAGATTTATTAAGGTATACATACGTCTTTAGTTCCGTACCTTATAAGCTTAAGCGTTTTGTAAATACCAATAACAATAATGAAGTGCAACAACACTACCAGACAATTTGTTGCCAAAATGGAAATCACATGATTAAAACGTACCACACGACAATGTAATGTGGTGCACAGAATGTACCTTACACCAATATTACGGCAGCAAGTCTACTTCCGGTTTCGATTCTCAATGTTAAAGGTATGGGGGAAATGGTCCATGTTATTAAGGGGTGTAGCTTTGATTTAGATTCTCGATGCTGGTACTGATCTGTATAGGAGGTGAATCTGCATGGTGTGTATGATTGTAATAGGTAGGTGCAAGACCATTGATGACTGATAATATCGTGGACTGGTCAACCAAAAAATACGGCAGTGCCGCCGCCATTGATTCTTAGTGGAGAACTACCATGTTTAAATATACATTGGGTTGTTATGACGTTTTAAAACGCTTTTTAAGGAAGAAAACAGAAGAAGTGTCCGCCATCGCATTGTGGTACAGCACATAGCAGAATAGCTGTAAACGTATTGGTAGTTGGAGAGCATGAGGTAGAAAAGATGCAAGAGCTAAACAGTCTGTTCAGCAGCTGATGCATCAGTAATGTCACAAAGCCAATCACTTGTTTGTTATTACAATAACCCTTCCACCCCAGAAGGTGTAGGTTGAATGGACCAGCCCCTAGTATTGGAGCATCCATCCTAAGGAACCACAACAGTGGCGCCACCAACATAAAATGTAGGAACGAAACATTCATGCACAACATCTAGGATAAAGTTATAGTTTAAGTTATAATTTTTAAGTTATAATTTTGAATTATGATATGGTGTCAACACTCTTATTTAAAGTTGGGGAAAGAAGAAAGGGAATATACGAGCACCCAAACAAACTTTTTATTAATGAGTTTCTTTCTCTTTTTGGTACTTTCTCTAACAGTTTTCATTTCTTTTATTGCACCAGATATTTGCAGAAGACTGTCAAAAAATGTGTAATTGAAATATCATCAAGTGAGTAATGGTAAAGTGCGATATCAGGACCCACCCACCTACCCACCCCCGGAACTGCTGTCATAATGGCAGTCATGTTACTGGAAGTGCAGCCATTTTACAAGACGGCGGCTCCCACGGATACCGGAAGCAGAAGTAATACCAATTGCCAAGATGACAACCTCAGAACCAAAAATGCTACCATTTTTGAAGACATCCTTTCGGTGGGTGTGGCAACAACATCAATTCCTGTCATGTGACTATGATGTCCCTAACACACCGGGCCAAGTTCAAGGTCATCAGTGGCGAGTGCACTTTGCTACCTGAATGTGTGCGTATGCTAACTCAGTGTCCTAATGCTACCTCAATACCTGAATGCACAAACAGACACCACGATAATGACGAATCAGCAACTGCTTGGTCTCACTAGGTCTCACCGGGCCATGCTGGGTCATACCGTGTCGTGATTCAGCTGCAGATGTATTACAAGCTTTAATATTGCGTTAACTCTCGAGCACTCCAAAGCGTGTAAATAACGAATTAGCAACGTTATGTGGGCTCCCAAAACTGTGGCGTGCTTGCAAATGCTTTTTGAGCTTTCGCATTACGCGAAAGCTCAAATGTTCTTAAATGCTACGAAGCATGAAAACAACGAAATAATAACATTATGGGGGTCCAAAAAATGGGGGGGGGGGGTTGTAGAAATGTTTTATGAGCTTTAATATTGTGAAAACTCTGAAATGCTCCAGTGTAAAAAAGAAGAATTAACAACATTTTGGTGGTTCTTAAAGCTGGGGATTGTAAATGCTTTTCGAGCTTTCACGTTTTGAGAACTGTCAGATCCTCTCGAGTGCTTCAAAGCATGAAAAGACTAAAATTGCAGGGTCTGCACCTGCTTAATATTAGATTTTATTGCCTAACCGAAAATATACATTACCTGTTTTTATAGTGTTTCTCCTTTTGAGCTAGAATTATCCTCTAGAACCTTTGGAGCTTGTATCCCAGCCGGACTTATACCTACTGCACATGCGCAGGCTTGGGCTGGCTATATAACATGGCACAGCCGACCGCTTGTCATTATTTCTCCACACCCAGAACCTATTAATTGACGGGAGGTCTGGGTGGGACTACACGTAATGTATATTTTTGGTTAGGCAATAAAAACTAAAATTAAGAAGGTGCAGGCCCTGCAATTTTAGTCTTTTTATAGCCGACGAAAATATACATTACCTGTTTTTATAGCGGACTTTGTCACCTTGGAGGTGAGATAGGTTCGCTCAGTTTCCCCTCATGTACAAGTCGGCGCCCAAAAAGTAAGTCTTTGGTGAACTCATTCCTGGAAGTACCTCAGCTAGTTACACTGGTTGTGGAACGTTGGAAGCAGATCGATCCGTAGTGCGGACGGAAATGATGAGGTTCCCCAGTGAGGCAGGGTTGGTGCAGTGAAGGGAATGCGAAGAATAATTATTGGTTAGCTCAAGTAAGGGAACCGCAATCAGGAATCTTAACACTGTGGGGTACAAGATAGGAAATCAGGCGATAGTGCCGAAAACGCTTACCTTGCAGGGATGATGATGTCGGATCTCGTCCGGTCGCTAGGGTAGAGTAAAATTCCTCATCCGATCGACAGACTTCAGAAACAGTTCGTGTGTAGGAATGAGAAGGAACAACGATGAGCAACTGATGAATTTGAAGCACAGAAAATTGGATAGAGAACACTGTTTCTGGTAAGGGGAACGCGCCATGACAATCAAAGATTTGTGGGAGGTCTTGAGAGATGAAGCAGCTTAAGTCACAGATGTATGAACTTTGCAGTATATGAGGCGAGGAACGAGTTTATGACGTCCGTAATGGGACGAAAGAAGCAGGAACCTCACCGAAGTCATATGAAGGAACTGGCTGTTTTTAGATCGTGGTTATTGTTGCTATTGTAATATGCGGAATCCTAAGGCTACTCCTTTGGCTTGATGGCGGCAAGGGGAACATGGCATCACTGTGCTGGAAGAGGCCAAGTTTTCAGCTATACCATGAAAAACTCATGAGAAGCGTGGGGCATTGTCATATTGCCAAACGGAATAGGAAGATATCTTGTGGAACTGATTTGTTGCCATGGCCGCGTTCCAGAGGATCACTGGAGATGAGGACGGTGATACAGGAGGATCGCGTCCGGAGTATGGGATGTTCGGGCCGTTACGGATGGATCCTGGTATTGTGACGGTAACGGTGACGGGGCTTCTTCGAGTAGGTTTATGATGGACGGAGTTGGAGATGTAGCCAAAAAGTTGTGGGGACCAGGCGAGTGTGCCTTGGTTGTTGTGGGAGCTGTCCGAAGGTGTTGGGTTCGATACCGAGCACAGTAGTATGCCCGCCGTGGTGGGATGAAGGGATAGGCGACAGCAAGGCATGGCGAGCGCAAATTAGTACATAATTGATGCGTTGGGAGCGGTACCGTCGGTGGAGAGTTTCGAGCTCGTTTGAAAAAGCTTCATTAGAAGCGCGTAGGAAAGCATTGTCTGATTGTAAGGTGGCAGAAGATGCAGCGGCTTCTTGTAACGCAGGTAACTTGGATTGAGCAGCGCGAAGGGTTTCTAGTTCCTTGATGAACCCGTTGATGTAGTCCAGGAGAAATTTCATATTGAAATCAAAATTTTCCAGTTCCCGTGCTGACAGATGGAGGCCTCTGAGTAGGGTGGAACGGATTGTGGAGGCTGATTGGAACGGTACAGGCTTTGTGGGGGATGGTGTCTTGCAGGGTGAAAAGGTTTGGAACGCGGCTGCAAAGAACTGAGTTGGATTCCGTGGTGTGGCGGCTGCTGCCGAGGCAGAAGTGCAAGTGGACGTTTGAACTGAAGGCTTGACACGTAAGAATGGAGCCTGTGGTGGAGCCAAGGGAGAGCGTGTAGTCTCGATACGTACTTTGGGACGCGTTCCGAACTTTGTCGGTGTCGGCGAATCGGGGGCTTTTTGCAGGATGCAATGGTGGATGAGGCACTGAGGCCGGACGCTTGGTGGGTGTCATTTTGGTCGGAATCTCCGGTGTCTGCGGTGGAATATCAGGTTCGGTTAGTGCTTTAAGAGTTCGTTGTTCTTTCCGTCGACTGACTGGTCGGATGGAATGTTTTCTTTATTCTAGCTGACGGCGACGAACCTCAGACCATCGATCCGGGGAGATGAGGAGGCAGATACAGCATTTTTTATCGAGGCCGTTGCACTGGCGGTGTTTCTGGCAACATGGTGTGGATCGAAGTGTAAGGATAGTGAAGGGCCAGAAAATCCCAAGCAAGAGCAGGCTTTGGGTGAAGGAACGTTGACCTCCGAAACCTCCACTGGTGGGATTGGATCTTCGGATGAGGATGTGTCTGACATCTCGGGTGCGGAGCTGGCAAAAACCGTTACGCGCGAAGCGATTTGAATTGAAAGGGGTGAGAGAGACCCCTGGTGGCAAAACTGCGCAGGGTGGCACAGGCAGAGGAGGGACTGGTAAAACGTGTGGAGGTCGTTCCGTTAGGTAGGGACGGGGCTCGGTGTAAGGCAGACTACTGAAGTTCTTTTTTTTTTGGAAATTTGGTGAATTGAAGCAATGAGCAGTTGAACGGATAACGTTGTTGGTTGTGTAGTCAATAGTAATGGTTCCTATGTGGGAGCGGAGGAACGAAAAGTTGAAGTTTGGTGTTGAGGAATCGAGTCCTCATAGAATCTGAGCTTGTCTGTCTTATTTGTTGTAAGAGAGGGAGTAGGCCGGGCGGTTTTCTGACTCGGATTCGGTTGCTGTGGTGAAGTAAAGGTTGTATGCAAAACCGTGGCCTTGTGGTCTAGTGGAAAGGATCCGTGTTCCTAATGTATGTTAATGTAGAGTTGCCTGGCGTCTTTCTCCTTCCCGTCTGTTTTTCGTTCCTCTTGTAGATTGTGAAAATCGGAGCGAGGGAAAGGGCAGTGTAACAGAAGCTGGAGTGGGGCCAGGTATGAAGTAACCTACCACTGCGTGGAGACAGATAGAATGACTCGAGGGTTGGTTCGACTTGAAATGTTGTTCGCAAATTTGTTCCTGAAGGGACGAACGTCCGGAAACGAAAACTTGCTCGTAGGGAATCGAAAAGGTCTCGGCTGTGCCGTGAGGTATCGAAGAATTTATGAGTGAATGGGTTGATTGATGGAGGAAGCTGAACAAGAGGTTTGCAGTTTGCGGAAGGTGTAGGATTGTTGCTGCTGTAGTAGCTGATGGGGCCGCCAAGGGTGGTGATGCGGAACAGGGAACCGGGCCGGCAGAACCGTTTTTTGGGCGTACCCTAGCTAATGGTATAGTCGGATCGGTGTATGTTGTTCTTTAGTTGTTTTTTTTTTAATTTATTTATTGCGGAGCCAACTCCGCATCCAGGAAAATAAGGTGCAAATTCTGGTGGCTTCGGCGATTGGTCGTTAGAACTGATGAAACTTCGGAGGAGTCAGGACGGAAGTACAGTAAATACTGCAAGGATGAGCAGAAGTTGAACTGCACGACGTGTCCAGAGAGGTGGGAACGAGGTTCCCTGTTGGTGTCGCTGTGGAAGAGCCAGGTTCTGCTGAGGCAGGAACGATAGGAGAGATGCCAGGGAACGATATCTTGCTAGACAGCAGGTGGTGCGGGGAATGTGGTGACAGTGACAAAAAGTCCATGGGACCACTACCCAAAACAGTATAGTGAACATCATAGTTCAGGAAGGAACAGTCTTCATCACAGGTTAGTTGAACCTTGGTCGGAGAAGAAGGAGGTGCAGGTTTGGGCATTGCTGACGTTGCAGCAGGTCCAGGAGGACAACATGAAATGCAGCTTTTTGCCGCTGACACTGGTAAGACCGAGAATTGGCAGGTGGAACTGCGGGGGTGGTATCCGCCGTAAAAAAGGCACAAAACGATGCAAAAATTCTGGCTGAACTAGTGCGACATCACAAGGAAGTGGAAGGTTCCGGCTCGAAGAAAAAAAATAAGCAAAAAAAGAAGCAAAAAAAATTGTTCCGTGGCAGAGGTCTTTACTTAAGGCCACCCAAGGTTTAATCGACTTTAATAAACCTTTAATGAACTTTTAAATAAACGGGTTGGCTAGAGTAATGAAAATCCCAAAATTCAGAGGTACTTTTAGTAAAGACACGCTTCCCTTAAAACTTTGGCCTACTGGTGAAAACGGAATAGTAAACTTGGAAGATTTCACGATGGAGACGGAAGTCATTCAGTCGCCTATTCGACCGTTTCGGAAGAACCTTGTTGTTTCGATAGAATTGGCAACATGGGTCCTCCCCGGTATGTGGCAAACTACTTGGGACAGGGAATAAAATACAATTACGAATGCGTACAAAACTTTGACCAGATAAGTGCGGTCACTTTTCCTTATTTTTCCTAAGTGCCTTCTCTAAGGCTCGTAATTACGAAGCTGTATTAGATAGGATGAGACGAGTCATCTATTGAAAAGTTACGTGCAAATCTAACTGGAAATAAACGTCTTCTGGGTGAAACTCTTCGAATGCCTCTACCGCGATGGGCAAATTTTTTTCTATTATGTAAGGATTTTCGAAAACGGTAGCTATCGCATGTTAGTCCTTTACTTTCATAATGTGAAGGGCTCTCGTACCTATTTTACATTTAGCAACTAGTGAAACGCTCGGGTCGCTGCAGTAGAAAATTGCTTTATGAATTAAAACTGAACTTGTACACACGAAGCTCGAGAGAGGGCCAGAATTAACGAACTAATCGCTCGCTTTTTCCAAAGGGCTTTTCATGTTAAAACTGATCAGCGTGAAACTGTTTTCATGCACAAGTTTCTTCATAGCCGCGTCACTCGGCAAAGTTGGTTCGCTTAGGTTTCTAATCTGTTTGTTTTTGATTTCTCTTTTGTTTTCTTTTTGATCGTCTTGTAACAAGCAATTGTTGTCAACGAATACTTTAGTAACAGTATATTCCCGAAAGTAGGATCGCTTAAATTTCTAATCTGCTTGTGGGTTCCGTTGAAGTACACTTTTTGATCATCCTGTAATAAGCAATTGTTGTCGACGAATACTTTAGTAACAGAATCATTCGCCAAAGTAGGATCGCTTAAATTTCTAATCTGCTTGTGGGTTGCTTTGAAGTACACTTTTTGGTCGTACTGTAATAAGCAATTTCTGTCAACGTATACTTTCGACGCTGCATCATCAGCGTGCCTGGGGAAAGCAATGTCTTTAATTTGCTTCTTCTTGACGTAACCCATCAGCTTCATCTAAGTATAAAGCATTTTGTTTGATGCTAGAAACGGCGGAAGCCAACTCCTTGCTGAGATGAGTAATAGCAGGAGGCAAGTCGCTTTTAAGTTTCTGAATTTCTGTTTTCAAAGTACCAATCTGAGAATAATTTACCGCGTCTTAAGAGTTTATACCTGCTCCAACTTTAGTTAAATGCTTATTTTGCATGTCGTAGTTGTTTTCGGGAGTTAAAACGTATCCTAGTCCGAGCTGTCCTCTCGGACCAACTCCCATCACTTCACCCTCTTCCGCCCTCATCCTTTTCAATGATTGTCCAAACTTATTGACTGACATCCTTTTTTTAAATACGAGACATTTTTTTTAATGTACCGATGAGGCTTATTTTTAAAATATCTCGTATATAATAAAAGGAAGAACCTCGAAATGAATACTTAACCTCAAAATGTCTCAACCATCCTGGCAAACAAATCTTTCCAATCTCGTGCAAAAAAACTTGCTGAAAGTTAAGAACGACAAAGGCACAAAGATTACCAATGGTGTAAAGTTTTCCTTGTCTCCTTCCTTTCAGTTTCAAGATTTAAAGGGTCCGGGGACTCCCATTTCGGACTAAAAATCGAAATATAAAAGCTGGATGTCACCCAACGACCCGGAAACTCAAAAACTGTTAAAAAATCTAAAACGGTACATCTGTAAAAAACTAGAGATCGAGTTTGATGAGCAAAAACCCGTGTCGTTGACTACGTTCAATTATCCCAATTCTATGCACGCGGCTTACCCCTGTTACCCCTCTTGCGAAAAGGCGAACGAAGGAGACTAACCGCTCTGTCTTAGAACTTGGGTGTACGAGAACATTCACAAAACTAGAGGGAAACTTAACAAAAATGTTATCGACAAACCCTGGTTTAACTTGCCATCTTACAACGCTTTAAACTTGACGGAAGTCACCGGGAAAATTACCGCAGTGTATGTCACTGATGATTCTTCCAGCAACGTGAAATTATAGTTCAACATAGACTATGGAGTAGCTCATTCAGATGTTTCCAGCGACAAATTTACAGATGAAGACTTTATGGGTTTGGTATCTCTGTAAACATTAAAAAATGAGTAAATTAAAAAAAGCTATGGAAATTAAAAACTATGACTTTTTCGTACCTGATAAAGAGCCTAAAAATCATCCATTTCTACCTTCGAATATCAGATGTCTAATCATAGGACCCACAAATTGCGGAAAAACTAACTTACTGTTTAATTTCATCTGTAACGAAAGATGGCTCGACTACGACCAGTTATTTATTAACTTTGTCAGTCAAAGTACAAAGCTTTGAGGAAAAAATAGGACAGAAAGTCGCTTTTTTCACGATTCTCAAATTGATTTAATTCCACCCGAAGAACTGGACCCAAATTATCGAAACCTGATTGTTTTTGATGATTGCCTTTTGGACAAGCAAAAAAACATCCAACGTTACTTCGCTCAAGGGCGTCATTCAAACGCCGATGTTTTTTATTGCAATCAGTCCTACACGAGAATTCCTAAACAAGTAGTTAGAGACAATGCAAATGTATTAATTCTTTTTCTGGTAGATGAGTTAAATTTGAAACACGTTTACGAAAATCACATCGCCCCTGACATGGAATTTTCAGAATTTAAAACGTTGTGTCAAAATTGTTGGAAAAAGCCTTACGGGTTTTAATCAATTAACAAAACGTTTAACGAAGGGAGATATGAACGTTCATTTTTACCTATTAAACAAAAGAATGGAAACAAAACGAGAAATCGCAAAACTCAAAAGACGTTTAACTAAAAAGTTTTTAAATCAATGTTTGGATGAAAGAGAACAAGAAGAATCGCTACAAGAATTTTTTAAGACAGTAGTAAGCACCCTGAAACCGAGACCGGTCCTCGGTACAGCCACGCAAACTAGGCCGATTAAAAACACTCTAGCCATGCAAACTACACCGATTACAGCTTTCAAAGAGGAAGAAAGTGACGAGGATGACAACGAATCATTATGCTTATCTCCGTCCCCTTCCCAAGCCATTACTCCTAGTGAGAAGACATTGTCAACCCCTCTCGATTTCAGTCGCGCCGAATATTCAACTCTAGCTGCTCAAGCTCCTATAATGCGAATTCCTCCCGAGACCAAAACAGAATACGCAACTACGAGCACTGGTCCTAAACTCACCCTTACATATTCCGTGGCGCAAGCAAGGTGCATTTCTATCCCGCCGGAACTCCCTAACATAGTCACTCAGATCCCTCGATAGTTTGTTACCTGGTCAGAATATTGGAGACACTGCTAAATATTTCTTGGTAAAATTTTTCGAAAATCCCAAGGATACAGACTCAGTTCTCGGGTTACAGTATGACAGGATAAAATGTGAGCTGACTTTCAGTAATAAAGTGGTTAAAGTTTTTGAGAATGACGTAGTTGTCGAGGGGCAGCAATACCCGGGGAGACGCGGGCTTTGGAATTTGATAGCTTTCAAAGACTTGAAAGAAACTTCCCTCGCACCAGAAGTTAACGCAGCTTATGCGGCCATGTTAGAAAATACTAACGCTATTTATCACAACAACCCAAATACTTGTAAACCCAAATTTATTCGTAGTGCCAAGTACAGATATATTATCGTTCTGATTTTGTAAGACATGAAGAAACAAGGGACGGACATGGTTAAAAAAATGGGTAGCAGGGTCGATTACAAATATTACGAGGATCCTAACGACTTGGTAAAGAGACTCAGGCTTTTGTATAAATCTGCTTTGGCCCGCCACGATCGGCATAGAAACAAGATGGTCCAAATTTTATCAGAAATGCAGCAAAGACAAAGCATAACTGCTCGGGAAAAGAGGGTGGCTTATCAAAATTTAGATTTAGGTTAATAAAATCGTATATAAAACAAAGAACCATGGAATCAAAAAATATCAAGATGAGGTACTGCGTCAAATGTAAACATCGAACTTATAACGGGCCCGAACCGTCCGTTATTATCACCACAAAAAATAACAGGCTGATGCAAGTTGTATTTTGTGAGGTGTGCGGGACGAAAAGAGCTTCCTTTATCAAGTCTGGGAAAGGAATCGTAAACAAAATAATAGATAAGTTATCTCTCGAAATGCATTTGCTGGGCTACCAATACTGCGGTCTGGGAACTAAACTTGAAAAAAGATTGGCTCGAGGAGACTCGGGATTTAATAAACTAGACGAAGCGTGCAAAGAACACGATATCGCTTACTCCGACAGCTCGAACTTGAAAGATCGGCACGCCGCCGATGAAGTTCTGATTGCTGAAGCTCAAAGACTGAGAGACGATCTTTCTGTATCGTGGAGAGAAAAGCTAGCCTCTTCGATCGTTAAGAAAATCATGAAAACAAAACTTCGGTTCGGAATTGGAAATAAAAAAAATGGATCAACTCGTAAAAGAATTTCACAAACCAACCTGAAAAATTTTCTAAAACGTAAAGTGATTGTACTGAGCCTGAACGATCTATGGTAGGCTGACTTGGTCGAAATGATACCTTACGCTGACCTAAATAAAGGGTTTAACTACTTACTAACCTGTATTAACATCATGTCCACGTTCGCTTGGGCCATTCCCCTTAAATCTAAATCCAGCGTAGACGTTACCGAGACACCCCCTAAAAATTTACAAGTCTATTTAGGTACAAGACTTCAAAGCCCTACTCAAGCGTCATAACATCAACATGTAGTCTACGTATTCCGAGAAGAAAGCGAGCGTGATAGAACGTTTCAACAGAATCCTAAAAACTCGAATGTGGAAAAGATTCAATAGGCGGGGACTTACGAGTGGACACACATTATCGACGAGTTAGTTTCCAATTACAATGGCACGGTTCATTCAACCATAAAACTTAAACCAAGGGAAGTAACCAAACGTCACGAACTGTTGTTGAGACGAACTAGTACTAAACGGTTGCTGAACAAACCCAAATTCGCCGTAGGCAATAAAGTCAGGATTTCTAAAGTTAAGAAAATTTTCGATAAGGGGTACTTGCAAAATTGTACTAACAAAGTTTTCACGATCCGTAAAGTGCAAAAAACTCAACCGATTACTTATCTTCTAAAAGACGAGTCGGGTGAACCGTGGCTTGTAGGTTTTTACGAACCGGAACTTCAAAAAACTCTAGTTCCCGAGTTGTTTTTAGTAGAACAAGTATTGCGTAAGAAGAAAGGAAAAGATGGGAAAATGCTTTACTTCGTTAAATGGAAGGGCCATGACTCCAAGTACAACAGCTGGACAGACAACATTAGCAATCTTAAATAAATATGTTCCTTTTTTCCATGTAAAAATGTTTTGATGCAATAAACATTTAAAAAAATTATTTTCTTCCCTTTCCTTCCTCAATTTTTTTCTTCCCTTCCTCAACTTTTTTTTCCTTAATAATATAAAGTAATAAATATTTTACAGTCTCACAGTGGATAAGAAAACTTTCACGTGTGTGTACTGCGCTAGCATTTTCCTAATACAAGCCAAGCTGTGGGAACATCTACGGTTTCATCACCCATTTGATGCGGAAGAATGTGCTTGCTTCCACATTAAGTTACCTGACTTTCTCAAGAGTCAGTCGCCCCCATCTCGAGATGAAGGATTGGGCCACCGGCAATACAAGATGCCTCTAGTGGGGGAATGCGTCTTTGGCGATCCGCTTCAATTCCTTCTATCTATACGCGTGACACTTCAAGCGATGCTAGAAGTTTGTTTACTCCAGTTTGATAGCTACGAAGCCCAGATCAGCTTGGGTATAGAGTTTGCTAGGGATGGGGCATTCATTCAAGCGGGATCGATATATTCTGAAATACATAATCCCAACGTCATTCCCGCTCTGCTGGACGAGGCCTTTGGTAAGAACCAAGAATCCATTGATTCTTTCGCCGATCGGGGCAGTGGCTGGGTTATATCTCGCATCCGTAACCTATTAATCAGAGTGTCGAGTTATGACCTGCTGCTAGCATCGTCGTATATCCCTCTTCCAAAAGCGCTCGCTGGCAAGAAGAATGTGATAGTGAATGTCCAAAATTTAGACGATCACAAATGCTTTGTGTATTCCGTACTGGCCGTGGGTTTGCAAGTAGACACCGTCGACCCGAAAGATTACCGCGAGTTTGAAGATATGCTCGATACTTCCACGCTGTCCTACCATTCTAACATCGCTGAAATCGACAAGTTTAAAAAGGCAAACGATCTATCAATCAACATCATCGGTTATAGCCACGAAGAGGAGTTGCACCTGACGACGATGATTCGGAAATCTTAAACACCTGTTACTGCTCCATTACCGATGCAGCTGCTTTTCTACGTTATCGAGGTTCGGGATCCAATGCCAAATTCTATTGTAGGAACTGTTTCGCTGGTTTCGGAAGAGAATGCATGCTCCTGGCCCATAAGAAAGAATGCGTCAAAATCAACCCCGTACAAGCTCTAAGATTCAAAAAGCCAGGAGGACACTCTCTCACATTCAAGCACTTTAACCGTCAAAATCCCTTCCCCCACATCATATACGCCGATTTTGAATGCGTCCTTCGCCCTGTCCAGACCGCTCAACCCGATGCTTCGACTAGTTCAACCACCGAAATCCATCAACACCTTTCTTGCAGTTTTGGCTACGTCTTGGTGGGACACGCGGGAGACGGGACACGTCAGAAGTACCACTTGGGAGAAGACGCGGTCGACATATTTTATAAATGTATGGAAGAAGAAACTCGATATTACGCGAGCCTGTTGAAAAATGCAAAACCCCTCCACCTCACCCCGTCTGAAGAAACCGATTTCAAGAATGCTCCTGTTTGTCATTATTGTGAGAAAGCCTTCAAAAAGTGCTACCAGAAAGCAAATATTGACGAGGAATCTAAAGTACGGCTCATCGACAATAAGGTGAGGGATCGTTGCAACATCAGCGGGAAATACAGAGGAGCTGCTCATCCAAACTATAACCTAACCGCTCGCGAAAGAAAAACCATTCCCTACATGTACCACGGTTTGGAAGGGTACTACATGCACCTTCTAGTACCCGCAATCCACAAGTTTCCGGGAAAAGTAGATGTTATTGCTCGCAACACCGAGAGGTTTCAGACCATGAGAATTAAGGATGACGTCAGCAAGATAAACCTTCATTTTATAGATAGCCTCAACTTCTTAAACACTTCTCTGGATACTCTAGTAAAGAACCGCAGGAACTACAATAGCGGCTTCCCCATCCTTGAGGCAGCGTTAGACTCTGGACTGAAATCTGCATGGTTTACGAAGAAAACCACCCGGGAAAGGGCGCTGAACCTTTAAACACAGAAGGGTGGTTACCCGTACGAATACATAAGCGACATGTTCGTTTCGACGAAAAAGATCTGCCGTCGAGCACTCGTTCTACTCCCAGTTAAAAAACGGGATGTTGGTGGGAGACAAGTACGTGCGGGTGCTTAACCTCTGGCTAAGAATGAAATTGAAGGTATTCCGAACCTACCACGAGATATGCCAAATGACCCACGTTTTCCTGCTCGCCGATGTCTTTGAAGATTTCCGGAAATTGTGCCTCGAAAACAACAACCTGGACCCATGCTATTACATCTTCACTCCTGGATTCAGCTGAGCAGCTCTCCTTAGAAGGCAGGAGCCTGAATTGGAGCTATTCACGCATGGCGGGAAGCACAATGTTATGTCTTCCGCACCAGAGGTGGAGTTTCGTTCGTCGCAAAGAGGCATTCGAAACCCAATAACAAGTACCTTCCTCTTTACGTCCCTACCAAACCCTCTCTATGCATAATGGACTGGGATATGAACAACCTCTACGGTTTGACCATGTGCGCTCATCTCCCCTACAACAAGTTCCGCTACCTAATCAGGGAGGAGATCAGGACTTGGATGTAGACACCGTACCGGACAATGCCGACGTAGGGTATATACTGGAATTCGACATCGAGTACCCACAAAGAGCTGCACGACGTGCACAACGATTATCCTCTAGCTCCGGAGAAGATCGACATTGGAAAGGATCTGATATCCCCTTTTTTTCTGAATCTGGCGGAAGATTTGAACCACAAGATCAAGTCCTCTTCCAACACCAAACTCGTCCCGAACCTTCTGCACAAGAAGAGGTACATCCTTCGCTACAGGAACTTGAAATTCTACCGCTGGCACAGACTAGTACTTCGGCTTATCAGAACAGTCTTACCCTTTAACCAAAGACCGTGGATCGTACATTGAATTCAACACCGCAAAAAAGCAAGAAGCGACCGCTCCTTTCAGCAAAGACTACTTCAAATTGCTGAATAATTCGGTGTTTGGAAAAACCATGGAGAATAAGCAAAGTCGCCTCGACGTGAAGCTGTGTACCGATGAGAAAACTGCGCTGAAATACACCTCCCAACCGCACGCCGAATCCTTCAAGATCGTAAATGAAAACCTGTTGCAACTCAACCGCGGTGTCCGTAGCGCATTGTGCGATCTACCAACCTACTCCAGATTTACCATACTGGAACTCTCCAAACTCTTCATGTTCGAATTCCACTACGAGTACATTCGCCGAAAATACGAAGACCGTGCCAAACTCCTTTTCACGGACACGGACAGCCTCTGCTACGAAATTTACCGAGACATGCTCACTGACAAAGACCGTTTCAACACAAGCAACTACCCATTGAATCATCCCCTCTTCTTCAGCACGAACAAACAAGTATTGGGGAAAATGAGAGTCGAAATGGGCGGCATCCCCATCCTAGAGTTCATCGGACTCAGGTCAAAAATGTACTCGATTAAACCTCTGAAAAAAGAGAATATCAAGAAGGCCAAGGGCATCCAAAGCTCATTTGTAAAGAAACATTTGAGCTTTGGTGACTACGAAGCGGCCCTTAACTCCGCGGCACCTCCACAGAAGGGAAGCTGGGCCATGATTTCCAGCGTCGGGCATGAACTGAGTAGCGTAAGAATATCCAAATCCCTACTCTCGCCATACGACAACAAGAGGTACATCCTGGATAACAGCGAAGATACTCTAGCCATCGGTCACTATGATACCAGTGCTTGGGACGAATACTTGGACGATTTCGACTCGGACGTGGATGTGATGAACGACGAGGAGGGAGAGGTAAAATTGTCCCTCCAGTTGGTTGTCCCTCCAGCAAAAACTGACCACAGCGAAAATAGCCGAGGAGAACAAGAAGGCCAACCGCAGGTTCGTCGTATTGAAGAACCGCCGGAAAAAGCTGGAAGAGTTTGAGGCATGGAAGAAGGAGATTAGAAAGAAAGACGCTATCAGCGAGGAAAGAGCTGGCGCACTAGACACGGAAGCGCGGAGAGAAGCTAGGTTAAAGAAAAAAGCCACTAGTAAAAGAAATGCTCAAGAAAAGGAGGAGCAAAGATTGACTAGACTAGAGGAAAAAGCCGTTAGTAGAAGAAAAGGTCAAGCTCAAGAAATGGAGGAGGAGAGAGTGGCTAGACTAGAGGAAAAAGCTGCTAGTAAAAGAAAAGCTCAAGCTCAAGAAATGGAGGAGGAGACATTGGCTAGACTAGAGGAAAAGGCCGCTAGTAGAAGAAAAGCGCAAGCTCAAGAAATGGAGGAGCAAAGAGTGGCTAGACTAGAGGAAAAAGCCGCTAGTAAAAGAAAAGCTCAAGCTCAAGAAACAGAGGAGCAAAGAGTGGCTAGACTAGAGAAAAAAGCCACTAGTAAAAGAAAAATTCTAAAAAACGAAACGGAGGATGAAAGAAAAATTAGACTGGAAAAAAGACGAGCACGTGAGACCAGATTATGATAATCTCCGAGCCACGTGGATTAGGCCTACTGGAAAAACCACGTTAAAAAAATGCGCCATATGCTTTACCTCCTGGGTGGTGTGGGAAAAAGCATCCAATTTTGAGACCCTCGTAATTCGAGAGTTATCATAATGCGAAAGCTCAAAAAGCATTATAAGACCCCCCCACTAATATTGCTAATTCGTCATTTTCAAGCCTCGAAGCATTTTAACGTTATCACAATGCGAAACCTCAAAGAGCACTAGCACGCACGACCCCTCCAATTTCGGGAACCTCCTAATTCGTCATTTTTTACACTCTGAAAGCTTTCGAGAGTTCTTACAATGTGAATGCTCACGAAGTACAAATTTTTGTAGCAAAAGATACTTTCCCATGGGTGACCTCGACCCACTTTGACCAATCTTGGCTACGGCCGCACTTCCAGCATGCAAAAAGATAACAAAAAGCACGTTCCCACCCTCCTCCAGATCGACGAAATTAAAAAAAGTGGGTGCGACCATCTTGGAAAATGGCAGCACTTCCTGCTCGCATGGGCGCCGCCATCTTGAATAACGTCACTTTCGGTTCGCATGGGAGCCACCATCTTGAATGACGTCACTTCCGATTTGCATGGGTGCCACCATGCGGAAAAATGGCTCATGGGCGCCGCAATTTTGGATGACGTCAGGAAGGTAGCAAAAAGACTCAAAAAGGTAGCAAAAAGCACTTTCCCACCCTCGTCCAGATTGACGAATGGGCGTCGCCATCTTGGATCGGAAGTGACGTCATAAGTCTCGTGACCAGAAATCACATTCCGGGGGGGGGGGGGTTGGAGGGGCGGGGTCCTCATGTCGTAAATTTCCACTACTGCTCAACTATGGCAGATTATTTATTTATAATAAAATTTTGTGTCAATCTAAGTACAAAGCTTTGCAGTTTATATTTGCTGAAATTGATGAGAAAATTGGACGTAATGTCGTAATGTTTTTTTATAACTATTTGATCATCTCGTTTCTATATCCATCATGGCCAGCCAATGATGCAAAAGCCTGAGTCTCCTAATCAAGTCATTAGGATCATATTTATAATCAATTCTGCTCGAATAACCCACTTTTTTAAGCAAGCATGTCTCTTTTTTTCCTAGATTTTATGTCTTCCCAAATCGGAGCGATGATCGATCTGTACTCGGCGCTACGATTTGACTTGGGTTTACGGGTGGAGGTTTTGTTGTATAGATAAATGGCACGAGTATTTTTTAATATACAGTAGCCTCGTAAGATGCTTTAGCTTCCAGTGTGTAGGAGGTTTCTTTCAACTTTTTACAAACTAGCAAACTCCAAAGCCAGTACCTCCTGGGATAATTCTCCTACCCACCACTATTTCAATCTCTAAAGTTTTCACAAAATTTTTCGAAGAAATAATTAGCAGCTAGGCTGATAACCGGGCCAGGTAACAAATTCTCTAGTGACCAGAGAGTGGTGATGTTAGGAAGCTCTTTGGGAGTAGAAATGTGTCTAGCTTGCACCACAGAATGTGTAGAGGTGTACAGAATGTGTAGATGCATGGAAGGAATCTCTGGAGGAATTCTCATTATAGGGCCAGAGTGGTAGTTTTGGCAAGTCTGAAATTGAGATGGGTTACAAATGTTTTCTCGCTAAGAGTAACAGCTTGGGAAGGAGCCTACAATGAATCCGATGCTTCATAGTCAGCGTCATCAATTTCTTCTGCTTTGTAAGTTTTAATCAGTGTAGTTTGCATGTGTTGGGCTAGAGTTTTTACACCACCCAATGGTTGTTTTACAGTACCAACTGCTGGTTTCAGAGAGCTTTCTACTGGTTAAAACAAATTCTTGTAGCTGTTCTTGTTGTGATTTTTCACCCAAAAGTTGTTTTAAAAGGCTTTTAGTTAAACGTCTTTTAATTTTTGCAATTTCTCGTTTTGTCTCCATTCATTTTTTAATAGGTAAAAGCAAATGTTTATATTGTCCTTCGTTTAACATTTTATTAATTGATAAAAACTTAAAAGGGTTGTACCAACACGTTCTGCACAACATAAATATGTATTTATGTCAATAGTTATCAGAAATACATAAAAGGCAAATTATAACTGCTCGGGAGAAAACGGTGGCTTATCTAAATTTAGGTTTAGGTGAAAAATCTTCTAAAACAAAGAAACAAGAACAAAAAACAAAGAACAAAGAAAAAATGAAGATGAGGTACTGTGTCATATGTAAATGTCACACTTCTAATGGCACTGAGGCTTCTGTTATTATAGTCTCAAAAATACCCGACAGATTGAAGTTGTATTTTGCGAGGTGTGCAGGTACGAAAAGAGCCTCCTTTATCAAGTCAGGAAAAAGCATTGTAAGCATAATCATAGACAATTTACCGCTTCAAATGCATTTACTGGGCTATCAATACTGTGGCCCAGGAACCAAACAAGAAAAAAGAATGGCTCGAGGAGATTCAGGAATTAATAAACTAGACGAAGCATGTAAAGAACATGATATTACTTACTCCGAGCTTGGATATAAAAGATTGACACGCCGCTGATGAAGTTCTAATTTCCAATGCTCAAACAATCAGAGAGGATCATTCTCTGGCATGGAGGGAAACACTAGCCACTTCAATTGTTAAGAAAATCATGAAAATAAAACTGAGGTTCGGGATGGGAAATTTAGAAAATGATCAACTCGTAAAAAAAACATCACAAACCAACCCGGAAAAACTTTCCCAGATGGAAAGTGATTGTACTGAGCCTGAATGATCCATGGCAGGGTGACTTGATTGAAATGATACCTTACAATAACCTAAACAAAGGGTAACTACTTACTAACCTGCACTAACGTCACGTCAAAGTTTGCTTGGGGCATTCCCCTTAAGTATAAAACCCGTATAGATGTTACCAAAGAAGATACTCATACAAGCTATAGCCCTTAAAAATGTACAAGTCGATTTAGATAGCGAGTTTTATAAAAGAGTTCAAAGCCCTACTTAAACATCATAACATGAACCTGTACTCGACATACTCTGAGAAAAATACCGAGCGTGGTAGAATGTTTCAACAGAACACTTTAAACTCGAATGTGGAAAAGGTTCACTAGGCAGGGGAATTATGAGTGGATGCAGGTTATTGAGATTTAGTTTCCAATTACAACAACACGGTTCATTCCACCACAAAACTGAAACCGGGGAAAGTAATCAAGCATCATGAACCTTTATTGAGACAAACTAGTACTAAACGATTGTGGAAGAAACCTAAATTCGTCAGAGGAAACAAAGTCAGAAATTTTAAAGTTAAAAAATTTTTCGATAAAGGGTATTTACAAAATTGTACTAACGAAGTCTTCAAGACCCGTTAAGTTAAAAAAAAAACTCAATCAGTTACTCATCTTCTAAAACACGAGTCAGTTGAAGCAGTGCTCGGAGGTTTTTAACAACCAGAGTTTCAAAAAATTCTAGTCCCAAATTTGGTTTTAGTAGAACAAGCACTACGTAAGAAGAAAGAAAACAATGGAAAAATGCTTTAATTCGTTTTATGGAAGGGATATGACTACAAGTACAACAGTTGGAGAGATAACATTAGCAATGGAACACTTTTTTTCAGTGGAACACTTTTCAAACATTATTATTTTAACAAACTTTGTTCTTCTTCCTCAATTTTTGTTCTTCCTCAGTAATGAAAAAGGATAAACGTTTTTTAAATTTCAGAATGGGAAAAGAAAACTTTCATGTGCGTTTACTGTCGTTGCATTGTCTCATCGCAAGCTCAGCTGTGAGAACGCCTACATTACCATCATCCATTTGATGTGGAAGAATTTACTTCCTTTCACGACCAGCTACCCAACTTTCTCAAGAGCCAGTCACCCCATCTTGAGATGAAGGTTTGGGCCACCAGTAATACGAGATGCCTCTATTCGGGGGAATGTGTCTATGGTGATCCACTTCAATATCGCCTGTCTATACGCATGGCACTACAAGTGATGCGACACCAGCTGGTAAACTGTGAAGCTCAGCTCAGCTAGGGTATAGCATTTCCTAGGGATGCGGTATTCATTCAAGCTAGATTCTGGTCGAGATATTTAGAAATACGAAATCCCAATGACATTCCCCGCTCTGCTGGACGAGGCTTTTACGAAAATCAAGGATCTATCGATGCTTTTGCCGAGTGGGGCAGTGGCTGGGTTATATCTCCCACCTGATAATTAGTGTTGAGGTATAAGCCACTGCGGGCATCATTGTACAACGTACGTCCCTCTTCAAAAGTGCTTGCTGGCAAGAATAAAGTGGTGCTGAACATTAAAAATTTAAATGATCAGAAATGTTTTGTTTTCCGTACTGGCTGCGGTTGGACAGCATCAACTTGGAAGATTACCGCGAATTTGAGGGTATGCTCGATACTTCCATGCTGTCCTACCCAACTAACATTGTCGAAATAGACAGGTTTGAAAAGGTGAACGATCTATCAATCAGTATCATTGGTTATAGCCCCAAAGAGGAATTACATCCGCATCGCATCTGTAAAAACTTGGACGGACTAACGATTGATCTTCTGCATCCATGCGACGATGAGAATGATTTGGAAACCTTGAATACCGTTTCCGGCACCATTAACGACGTACCTGCTTTTCTATGCTATCGAGGTTAGGGTTACCATGCCAAGTTCTATCGTAAAAACTGTTTGTAATGTTTTACATAACAGCAACACGCAACCTACGGAGCTGGCGCTCGTGGGTGCACCTTGCCGTTAACAGAGCTGTTGCGCGCATGCTGCCAACCACCGTGGACACGCGGGAGTTGGCACAGCACCCAACAGTCGGGTGCGAGAGTGTTCTATTGTTCGACTCCAGTTAGAACCGGATCGCACTGGTTTAGCCGTAATCCGCTGGTTACGAGGCTAGAGCTCGGGCTGCTATATAATAAGCTCAAGCCCCACGACTCGGGCAATTGGTGGGAGAGATCTGACTGAAAGGTTGGATCTCTAGAAGCCTATACGGTCGGACAGAAGGTTAAATTCTGGCCGATGCCTAATATGTAACGCTATAGATGTATAGTCCCCTAGCTATACAGTGAGAAGTAAATTAGAATTGAGCCTTGTCTTGAAACTAATCGTCTACTTCCTTAGCACCTTACATATTTTGGGGGCCTGTCCGGGATTACCTAAACCTTCAGGATAGGAAATTCATGTTTTCCAAACATACGGGATGGAAAAAAGCATGAAAAATCTCTGGCACTCATATTTTGGGGCCTGTCTTCAGGATTTGAATCCGACATTTTTTAATGCTTCCGATTCTGTTAGAATTCTGACTGACTAGTAAAACCAAAACCTTGGGAAGGAAATTTGTGGAATCCAGCCTGTGACCGCGTTGTTGGATAAGGCAGGTATTTATCTTTTTTTTTATACTATGTTTGGGTCTCATCCTTTATTATTAGGAATTTTATTACTATCTAAGATGTTTTTAACCTCTAATTTTCATTTGTATCTTAGTGAGGAGGTTTTAAGTGGATTATTGTGTATTGTTATGATTTCGGCATTTTTAGTTAAAATGCCTATATTTCTTGTTCATTTATGACTTCCTAAGGCACATGTGGAGGCTCCTATTTCAGGTTCTATAGTATTAGCAGGAGTTCTCTTGAAGCTTGGAGGGTATGGTATTTTACGTGTAATAAGTTTATTTTCTACTAAAATGTTAACTATTCGTAAGGGCTTATTAGTTTTAAGAGTTCTGGGAGGCTTTATTATTAGATTGTTATGTTTACGTTAATTTGATTTAAAATCTCTGATTGCATATTCTTCTGTTGTTCATATGGGACTTGCTTTAAGTGGTATAATGGTAATAAGTTTCTGGGGACACCAAGGTGTTATAACTTTGTTAATAATTGGTCATGGGCTATGCTCCTCTGGTTTATTTGCATGTGCTAATATTTTATATGAGCGGGGAGGAACTCGTAGAATATTAATAAATAAAGGAATAATTAGAGTTTTTCCTAGCATAATATTGTGGTGGTTTCTCCTATGTGTTTGTAATATAGTTGCCCCCCCCCCAAGTTTAAATTTATTAGGTGAAATTTTTCTTATAATTTCGCTTGTATCATGATCAGTAAATATTTGTATTATGTTGGCTTTAGTTTCATTTTTTAGAGCTGCATATTCTTTATATTTATTTTCTTTAGTTAATCATGGGAGGGTTTTATTATATTATGGATTTTCTGATATTAGGATGCGAGAATATATGGTTATAGTATTACATTGAGTCCCTTTAAATATATTTATTTTTAAAGGAGATTTAGTATTTTCTTGATTATATTTTAGATAGTTTAATAAAATAACAACTTGTGGCGTTGTAGATAATTTATTTTCTGTCAATAGTTTATAATTAATGTAAGGTTAGTAGATATTGACTTATGATTTTTAGTCTTTTTAGATTACCTGCAGGAATTTGAATAGTGTCGGTGGATCAGTCATTCTATTTAGAATGATGGGTTACATCCCTTGGAAGTTGTAATATTGTTTTGTCGGTGGTGGTGGATTGAGTAGCAGTAATTTTTTTTTCTTTTGTTTTTTTATTTCTTCTAATGTTATGTATTATAGTGTTGATTATATGGTTTCTGATCGTGAATTGCGACGTTTTGCGTGGCTTGTTTTACTGTTTGTGGTTTCTATAATGCTTCTTATTTTTAGTCCTAATTTAATTAGAATTCTTTTGGGATGGGATGGGTTAGGGTTGGTATCTTACTGTTTAGTTATTTATTATCAGAATGTTCGATCTTATAATGCTGGTATAATTACTGTATTATCTAATCGTATTGGGGATGTTGCATTGTTATTAGGTATTTCTTGGATAGTAGGTTGGGGAGGGTGAAGAATTTTAAGTTTTAGTTTATTAGGAAGAAGTTTAGAATGGTTTTGGATCGTTGGGTTTGGTTGACTGGCTGCTTTTACTAGGAGAGCTCAAATTCCATTTTCTGCTTGACTTCCTGCAGCTATAGCTGCTCCAACTCCTGTGTCTGCTTTGGTTCATTCATCTACTCTAGTTACTGCTGGTGTATATTTAATGGTGCGTTTTAGTCCTTTAATTTTGTCTAGAAGATTTTTTTCTAATTATTTGTTGTTGTTTTCTACGCTTACTATGTTTATGGCTGGTGTTAGTGCTAATTTTGAGATGGATTTAAAAAAGGTCATTGCGCTTTCTACCTTAAGTCAGTTAGGATTAATAATAATATCTCTTTCTATGGGGTTTGTTAATTTGGCTTATTTTCATTTATTGATTCATGCTTTATTTAAGGCCTTGCTTTTTATATGTGCTGGGGCTATTATTCATGATAGAGGGGAAAGTCAAGATGTTCATTTTATGGGTTCTTTGGTGGGTTTTATACCTTTAATTGGTATGTGTATAAATGTAGCTAATTTTGCTTTATGTGGAATTCCTTTTATAGCCGGATTTTATTCTAAGGATGCTTTGATTTAAGTTTCTTTAGGAGGTTATTTCAATTTTTTTATTGTTTTTTTATTGATGGTTTCAGTAGGTCTTACGGCTATATATTCTTTTCGTTTAGGGTTTTATTCTATGTGGAGATTTAATCGCGGAGGGTTTAATAGTATATTTGATGGGGGATTGATAATAAATAAGGCTATTATATGTCTTACTATTCTTGCTGTATTGGGGGTAGCATATTATCTTGACTTCTCTTACCTGTAGGGATTGTTAGTGTTACTGAATATTTAGATAAAATGTTAATTTTATGTACTGTTGGATTAGGAGTTTATTTTGGTTTTATTCTTAATTGAAATAGTTATGGTTTTATTAAGGGGGTTGGGGCTATGTTAGGTAGAATGTGGTTTTTACCAAGCGTAAGAGGTCAAACTTCTGGGTCTATTTTTGTTAGGGGGGGTTCTATTGTTCTTAAATATGTTGATTTAGGATGAGGGGAGATGATAGGAAGAGAAGGGAGTTTTAGGAGTATAAGAGGTATAAGCATTTTAAGTCAAAAGTATCAGGATAATTCTCTTAAGATTTATTTATCTTCTTTTGTATTAATTATTATTTGTTTAGTTATTTTTTATTTTTTATCAATTAGTTTAATTAGAATACAACGTTGAAGTTGTTGTGGTGTTTATGTTATAGAATTGTAGATAACAACAATGTTGTTTAAATTGAGTTAGCGGCCCAATTATAATATTATCTTTATCAAAATATAGTTTTTGAATTCATTAACAGTGAATAGTCTAATTTCATGACTTTGATTGGGGAAGAACCAATGCTCAGGTCGAAACTGAGTGCAATAATTTCGCTTCCATTAAATAGATTTATATCAATTTTTACTTGCAAAGTAATTTTTATTATTTTAAGTATAAGTCAAATTTGATCATTCTAATGCTCCGTTTAATCATTCGTAATATAGTCCTAATGTTAAGATAACTAGGAATATTAGTAGTGTATATCTTATTATTGTGATTGATGTTGTTTTTATTTTGACTTTTTTTTAGTCGAAATTAAAATAACCACTTTCTCTTCTGTTAGGGCACAGAAATTAAAGTAAAACAGTTGTAGTTGGACTAGCAGTGAGTGAACAAAAGGCTCATTGTCAGGAAAATTGGAATATTGGCCTCGGACTCAGCTTCTGACCGCGTTGTTGAGCAACCTTGGAAACCAATTTTATTTTTGCACTATTAAATGTTGTAAATAGTACGAAAATAAAAAACCCGTTCTTTTCTTGGGAAAATAACGTAAAACACCAGTAGTTATTGTGAATTTAGACAAATTCACGATACCGTATTTTTTTTAGTTAAGCCTAAAAACCGCTAAAATAAAAATCGCCGTTTTTCTTCGGAAAATAAAGTACGACAATTACTACGGAACAATTAAACTGTAAAAAGTTTGTTGTAAACCATATAATTGTTAAGGTTAAATTAGTGTTGGAGCACACTTTTTAACGAACAAATTGAAAGTTGAGGAATCACCTGTGAGCTTACAAAGCACTCACGGTAAGGTACGATTTCAAGAGAAAAGTAAATTTAGGAGTTTGTGGAATCTGCCAATTTAAAGCAGTATTCATGATTGAAGTGACATTGATTTAAAGGTAAACTACGTTCCGCAAAAAATCAATAACGCACTTCGTAACTGGAAAAAAAAAGGGGGTGACTTTTTTTTCCCAAACTGAGCGATTTTGTAGATTGCCAACATGGCAAACAGAAACGCTGCGTCAGAGCGACGACCTTTATTAGCTGAAAACTCGTTTCAGAGTAATAAGCGAAAAAGGGCGAGAACTGAGGATTGCAGGAATGCACCCTTAGTGGAAGATTTGGGCAAAGATCTAAACGATTCTTGGGGAAATGACGCTGACATTTCAGACTCGGGATTTTCGAGTATAAATAGAAGCTTGTCACCGCCAAAATTAAATCGTGAAGATGCAACAGAAAATCAGAGGGAAAATAAAACAATTTTCGCTGATTTTCAAAATTGGGCTGATGCCTGCCCAATGCCAGAAGACTTCCGGCAAACTGTGTTTAAGCAGCTATAAAACTGTTTTAAACCAGAAAACTGGAATAGAGTTACTGACACCGCTCAACCTAGTCATGTTTCGCAACATGACAAGAACGAACGGAGGCCAGTACACTCTACGCCTGTCACTGCTCACAGACGTATAAACCGTGCTGTTGAGGCAGAGGACAGTGCACGGGATCCTCGTGTGCACTATCCAGGAGCCAACACTGGCCGAGTGGATAGGCAAACGTGCGGTAACCGTGGCAAAGTGAGAGAACCGGTGGTGCTTGCACCGGATGTTGACACGTTCAGAGCGTGCGAACCTGAACGTAGAAACACTGTGGCTCCATCTAGGAACAGATACGGTATGCATGGGCTACATTAAGGCCGTAGTTACCGGAAACTCTGTATAGATTTTAAGTATTTTATTGAATAAATTGCTCGACACGATTTATGGGTACTAAACTCACTGTATGGGAGGGTACTCATACTGTTACGCAAAGGCACATCGTTCCTTTACCTAAGAAAACTCTTAGGGGAGGGGGGATGTAACGGTTTACATAGAGGCAACACGCAACTTACGGAGCTGGCGCTCATGGGTGCACCTTGCCGTTAACAGAGCTGTTGTGTGCATGCTGCCAACCACCGTGGACACGCGGGAGTTGGCACAGCACCCAACAGTCGGGTGCGAGCGTGTTCTATTGTTCGACTCCAGTTAGAACCGGATCGCACTGGTTTAGCCGTAATCCGCTGGTTACGAAGCTAGGGCTCGGGCTGCTATATAATAAGCTTGAGCCCCACGACTCGGGCAATTGGTGGGAGAGATCTGACTGAAAGGTTGGATCTGTAGAAGCCTATACGGTCGGACAGAAGGTTAAATTCTGGCCGATGCCTAATATGTAACGCTATAGATGTATAGTCCCCTAGCTATACAGTGAGAAGTAAATTAGAATTGAGCCTTGTCTTGAAACTAATCGTCTACTTCCTTAGCACCTTACATGTTTTGCCAGTTTTGGAAGAGAATGGATACTCCTGGCCCATCGGACAGAATGCGTGAATATTAACCTTGTACAAGCCGTTAGATTCAAGAAGGCAAGAGAAAACTCTGGTATTCAAACACCATAACTGTCAATCCGTTTTTCCACAGTATATACGTCAATTATGAATGCCTCCTTTGCCATGTCCAAACTGCTCAACCCGATGCTTGGACAAGCTCAACCACCGAAATCCATCAACACCTTCCTTGCAGTTTCGGCTACTTTCTAGTGGGACACAACTTGAAGATTATACGTCACAAGTTGCACTTGGGAGAAGATGCAGTCGACGTATTTTATAAATATATGGAAGTAAAAGTTTGATATTACGCTAACCTGCTGGAAAATCTCTCCATTTTACCCCTTCCAAAGAAACTGATTTTAAGAATGCCCGTGTTTGTCATTATTGCAGGAAAGCCTTCAAGAAGTACCTCGAAAAGGCAACTATTGACGGGGAATCTAAAGTACGGCTCGTTGACAAAACATTAAGGAATCATTGCCACATCAGTGGGAAATAATAATACATGGTTCAAACATCAGATTAAACCAATCCAAACATTTTAAAGTACGCAACATCAAACAAAACAAAACAAAACTCTAGTCTTTTAGGAAGCGATTCACATAACCCCCCCACTCCCAAACGATGACGGAAAGCATTCACAGTGGCCACCGAAACCACACCAGCAGGAAGAGAGTTCCATGATGTGACAACCCTATCAGCAAAAAGGATCTGCGGATCTCCAACATGGCCGAAGGTTTCACAAGTTTAAACATATGTCCACGAGTGTGTTTTACCGTTGAAAGTAGAAAAAAGGGATATCCAAAGGTAGAATTTCCCTAACAATTTTAAAGGTCAGAATAAGATCCGCCTTTAGGCAACCTAGTTCGGGGGAGTCTAGTTTAAGGTGCTGTAGACGGGTCGCATATGGTAGATTTCTAAAGCCTTTTAAGGACTTGGTGAAACAACGCTGGACTGTGTTTACAATATGGTTACAATGCATCGTTTGTTTAAGGGTGGAATAAACCAGACACCCAAATTTCTCACTGTAAAAATATCTGGCAACACAGTATGGTCCATACTGTAAGAGTGACACTGGTTTCTGTTTCTAATGTGCAAAGACATACATTTTGAATTTGCAATGGGCAGTGCTTCTTAACTGAGCAGCTAAATACAGCATCAATCTCCCTTTGAAGAGACAAGCACTAGCGTCATCTAATATGGGAGTGTGGCTGATCAAATCATCAGCAAACTTACTCTATTCGTAAGTGTTGGAGCTATGAGATAGATCGTTAAGGTAAATTATGAAAAACAGAGGTCCAAGAACCAATCCCTGGGGCACACCACTAATAACATTCAACGAATTTGTTGGTGAACACTTAACCATGACAAATTGGGTTCACTCAACAGAAAGGCTTTAAGCCATATCAAAAGCATTCCCCCAAAACCAGAATGGTCGAGTTTCACTAATAATTTTCGGAGGAAAAGCAACTCGAAGGCCTTATTAAAATCGAAGAGAACCACATCAGTCGAGATGCTGATGTGAAGCGCCTCGGACCAGGTGTCCAGGGCTTTCAGAAGCTGTAATGTGGTTGACCTTCCCGGCAAGAAGCCAAATTGGTCTGACTTTATGAGATTTGTCTTCATAGAAAAACTGAGCATGTGCTCCCGTATAATCCTTGCCATGACCTTACATGAAACTGATGGCAAGGAAATTGGCCTTTAGTTTCCAGGATCAGCCATGTTACCTTTTTTGAAAATTGGGAACACCTTGGCAGTAGACTAGACTGAGGGTAAAGTACTGGCTTCAAAGCATAAGTTAAAAAGGTGTTGTGGAATGGCGGGTTTGTATCCATGGTACACCTGTTCCTTAAGAATTCTACTAGCAGAGTCGCTCGCTTCGCTCGCTCATTCCGCGTTGTCTCGGTACACTCGAGGAGATTTTATGCTGCAACTCTTGTGCTGGTAAAAGACATTCCACGTCTAAAACGATCAAGCAAATGGTCAGAGTGCAGTGCGCGTTTTTCGTAAGGCTTCACTGCATAAACAATTGATAACCATAAATTATTCAAACAGTATGGCCATCCGAGAACTACGTACGCGTCGATCCATGCTTCCAGTAATTTCTTTGATTCCAAGAGCATCACAAAATCCTGTGCTCATAATTCGTCCATCAAATTCCTAAGCGCATCTGAATTTCATCTATATCATTCAAAACATACGATTTGTTTGTTTGCACATTTGTATGTGGGGGGGGGGGGGAATTGAGGCTTAATGGCGCGTCGACAACTTGGACATTAGCGCCAACCTCAGTCACAGTGCAGTGGTCCGGGTTGCCACTGCACCACAAATTACAGAGATGTTATTCAAACCCCTAATCTAAATCTTGTCATACATCTGTACCTCCTGCAAAAATTGAAAAACACCGGACAGGAGGACAGACTTATCGCCCAACTGACGCGCAATGTCATGCGGAAGATGGAACCGACGACGAACACCATCAAGATGGCGACAATCAACAAGTAAGTGCCGGACCGTAAGTGGCCGTCGACACCAAGAACATTCAGGAGGGTCAACCCCCCGCAAAAGGAAACAGTGAGTAAGTCGGGTGTGACCAATCCGCAAACGGGCCAACACAACCTCCTCACGGCGACTGCGGCGACACGCCGAGTGCCACTCCTCGACAGTGCCTTTAATGGCCCGTAACTTATTACCGTCCTGTCTGTCCCACAAGGTTTGCCAAAAAGCGTGTAACCTCAGACGCAGAGTTGGAAAGGCATCTGAGGGAACTAGGCTGAGATCCCTACCGAGAGGGCCAGAAAGGGCCCCTTTCGCAGCAGAATCAGCTTGTTCATTCCCTGCTATCCCAACATGGCCCGGGATCCAGCAGAAAAGCACGGTTTTCCGCTGGCCAGGCAAGCGGGGGAAAGCAAAGCTTGGACACGTTGTGTCAAGGGGTTCCGAGGATTGTAATTCGCCAAGGACTCTAGGGCACTCATGGAGTCACTAAAGACAATGAAATGCGTGCCCTGAAGGTCAAGGATCCATTCCACCGCCAAACCAAGAGCCAAAAGCTCTGCAGAGAACACAGAATAGCCTGATGGAAGGCGATGGGCAACCGTTACACCCTTACACACACAAGCACACGCCACGCCAACGTCGGATTTCGACCCATCAGTAAAGAGGCGCAGATAACCAGCGTACTGAGAACTCAGCCGCCGGAACTCCTGTAAGTACCTTGCTGGTAGAGTGGAACCCTTCGGGAGGGACGCCAGAGCAAAAATGAAACTGCCACCTGGGACAAGCCAAGGGGCAACTGGCATACTCCCAAGCCTCAAGACGCAGGGCATTTCAAAGGCTATCTCCTGACAGGACTGCTGGAGCCTATCGCGGAAATCACCTTTACCCACCCTGCGTCTACCGACCCGCAAGTCTGGCCCAAAAACCATGGACCAAGCAGGACTGGATTGCACAGCACACAAACGCACAGCATACTGAATGGCAAGCTGACGCCGACGAATGGCCAAAGGTGGCTCCGAGGCCTCAGCATAGAGGCTGACCACTGGAGAAGTTCGAAAAGCCCCAGTCGCCACACGCAGGCCACTGTGATGCACCGTGTCCAACATCCGGAGAGTAGAGTCACTAGCCGAATCATAGACCATACACGCATAATCAAGTTTGCTGCGGACAAGGGCTCGGTAGAGGCGCAACATGGCAGCGCGATCGGCACCCCATGAAGTGCCTGACAGGACCCGCAAGATGTTAAGGGCCCGCAAAGCCTTGTCTTTAAGCTGGCTTAAGTGTGGAAGCCAAGACAACCTGGAATCGAACACCAAACCCAGGAAACGTGCCTGTGGGACAACAGGAATTGTATGTCTTCTCCATAAGTAATCCCCGATGAAGGTCAGAGTTGAAAGATTGAGAGAGAGCAAAGCGAGACACACATTGAAAAAGTTTACTTTACGTGGAAATCGCTCGCTCTGCTTATTCAGTCCACTCACCACCGTGCTTCAGAAACACGAATGTTTGGCACCCTTTTAAAATCAGGTTTCCATGTATCAGGTCAGTTAATACAAAACCAATTTTAATATCTATGTGTGTTACGTCGTCCGTTTAGGTTATTTTTTGCATTCTTCCTTCTCCAGATCATCTCAGTGCGCAACTAATAGCTTCATCACGATCCATGCTTCACGTAATTCCTATGTACTGATTATTGTACTGATTATTTCGATGTACTGATTATTTCGACGCAAACTAATTGCAAATGTTACTCACAGTTCGTTCGTCACTTTCCTCAGCATATCTACATTTCACCTACATCATTCCAAACATACGATTTCTTTGTTTCCACGATTGTAAGTCTTCTCCTCCAGAAGTAATCCCCTACGAAGATGAGAGATGAAAGTTGATAGAGCAAAGGGAAACATACATTGAAAACGTTTAGTTTACGTGGAAATGGCTCGTTTTTGCTCGTTCAATCCACGCAACTCCGTGCTTCAGAAACACGAATGTTTGACATCGTTTTAAATCCAAATCTATTGGTTTGATTTTTCCATGCATCAAATCAGTTAATATAAAACCAATTTTAAGATCTGTATGTGGTGTGTTGCAAAATGCGTTGTCCTTTTAGGTTATTTTTTCAGCTCTTTTTGCCGCGTCTCGCTGCGCTCCAGATCATCTCTCTTTGCTCAAGGAGGTTTTCATGAACAAACTATGACGTCATGAACAAACATGAAGAGGGTTAATAAAAACTTTGACGTTATTTTTTCAGGGTTTTTCGCGTTTTTGAGAGTGATAATATCAAGTTACAGCGATGAAAATAGGCCTATAATGTGCGCAATTTAATTATCTTTCGTGAAATATTTATCCTACTACCATCTCTGTAGGTGATTTGGTTCCGGAGGAGTAGAGGTACAAACACACAAACACACAAACACACAAACAAACACACACGCACATCATACGACTTTAATGATGTAGATGGATGGCCATTTGGTTGATATTAAGATGCTGGGTAAGGTCTCGTTGCAATGTTCGATGGGTTGCTTCGATAGACTCAATTACAGCAAGTATACTTTCTTCATCTTTAGCCGAACGTGGATGACCACATGCTCCCCAGTCGTTTGCCACTGGGGAGACGACTGCCTTAAATATTCTTCCACAACAAATTATTGACTGTGTTGTAACATGGCTATCTCTGTCTAGAATGGCTGGCATGAAATTGGACAATAACCGCTGCAATGGTTTGGAAGTTGACTCCCTACATGCACCAAAACAGGACTAGTTCAATCCTCTCCTCAATAGTGTACTTCGGCAGCATGTCTCACAGGCGTACACCTAACGTTCAACTTCTATGTTCAAAGAAGGTGGCTACGGCGGGATTGTAATACTACACTTACGATCTGGCAACACGCAGTTTGCTACAACACAATTACAAAACGTCCCGTCAAGTTCTGGTCAGTCCAAGTAATTCAAGGGATGAACAAAGGTTTTTGATTCATGTGCATATAAAATTAGGCATTCCTATAGTATAGGCCTACATTTTACAGACCTACATTTTACAGACCTACATTTTACAGACCTACATTTTACAGACCTACATTTTACAGACCTACATTTTACAGACCTACATTTTACAGACCTACATTTTACAGACCTACATTTTACAGACCTACATTTTACAGACCTACATTTTACAGACCTACATTTTACAGACCTACATTTTA
>JAHWFP010213557.1:50119-85442 GCA_023313725.1 Lithobius niger
GTGTGTGTGTGTGTGTGTGCGTGTGCGTGTGTGTGTGTGTGTGTGTGTGTGTGTGTGTGTCTTGCGAGAGGATTAGACATTCTCCAATGTGCCCAAGGTACGTAGAGTACACCTCACTAAAAATTAGCTTTGGTTTTACGGATTGCCTTTCCAGAGTCAGGGACTTGTTGTACTCAGCGTAAAACATCGCTCTCATGAAGAAAATGATACTTTTACTTTAAACCGTGATTATGACAAACGCATTTCTGTGGATTGCAGAACAATGAGATATATCGCACCATATTTTTGGCCACTTACAAATTGTGTACATGCCAAATTACTTGGTAGATTGGAAAAAAATGAGAGATTTATTTATCAGTGAGACAAATTCGAAACTTTACTTGTTCTTATGCAATACCCTCTCCACATGTAATATTTTTTTTTTCAAAACTGAAATAAAAAAAAATTATGCGTTTGTTTGTTTTCTTACATTCTTTTCCTACTAAGACTAGCATGTTTATGCATATAGATGTTCCAATTACAATATCCTTGTAAAAAGGCTGCTTACACTGCAGAACTGAAATTACATAGCTCTTATGTTGGTTCGGGTTATTGCGTCTTGTTTTCTGTAATTTCAGTCACGTTCTTAATACCTACATGGGTATTCTACTCCTTCCCAATGCATCGTCTGCTAATACGGTAGGTACCACACCACAATGTAATGGCAGAAGATCATTGCCAATACCATTTACCGATACCAACACCGATTACTTTACCGATAACCACCCACCCAACTCCAATGCCTGTACAACTATGCACCGCACTACAATGCAATGTCGGAAACTTCTTTAAATACATTCTGCAACTCACATGTCACTCACATTCCTATTCCTTTAACACTATGTACCATACCACTGTTTAATGGCAAACACTTCTTTAAACATATATTTCTGCATTAAAATGCATTTTAATACGTCATACCCATCCCACGTACCTTTAAACACAGTAGTGCACCACCAAGATGAAATGGCACCACTGCCACCATATTTTGATGGGCTAGTCTGACGTATCATCAGACATGCACCCATCTTTTAAGCACGCGCCATCCAGAATCGCCTCCTATACAGATCAGTACCAGAATCGCGAATCGAAACCAAAGATACACCCATTAATACCATGGACCGTATTCCCCTATATATTTAACACAGAGAACCGAAACTGAAATTGGACTGGCCACCATCACATCACAGTACAGTACGTTCTGTGATATTGTTATTACATCTTGGAACAGTATGTTTTATTCCTACGCCTATCATTTTTAATTTTTTTTCAATACTCTGTATTGTGTTAATGTCGTCAGTAGTTGCCTCGAGTTAATCAACATCTGTTTGTTATTTTTTCGTTAGTCTTTAATACATCAAACTTTTTTTTTATTGTAATAGCTGAAATATTACTTGCTAACATTCCTACAGTTTATCTCTGTCATCATCAAATTAGTTTCATTTGGAAGATAAACTTTGAACATGCAGTGAACAAACTTTTCTTCTAATAAAGTTACAACAATGAATAGTTTTATATTCCACTGCATATATTTTATTTGTATGAACATGCTCTACATGCTTTATTTATGGTTCCTGTACTGTAATGGGTTAACTTAAATTGCAGCTAAAAAATTTGCAACTTTTGCAGCTGTAAATTTGCTTCCCACATAATCGACTTCTACACTACCAATTAAAAAAACTTACTGGTTGGAAATGTTGCACAAACACCCATAATTAAGGTAACATCCGAGATCAAAACATTGCTAAAGTCTGTACCCTGCAACAGAATTAAAAGAGAAATTGTTAAAGATACTAAAAGCAAAAAAAAAATCAAAATTACCAAAACTTTTTTAAGTTTTTGTCATAATTGTCACCTCATCATTCACCTACTTACTATAGTTTTGGTACTACCAATATTCGTTTGTAAAAATTGTAACTATATGAACAACATTTTTCTGTAAAAATGAAAATTTGCTGTAGCAATTTCGTATGAATTTAATTATATCACATTACTAAGAAATATGTAAAGATATTCTATTTAATGTGTTAAAATTGCCTCTCATAACTTTTCCATCCTAACTTTGGATTATGGGTCTCTCATACCCAACAGCATTAGGGTGCATTAACCGCTTGGTTTGCTTCCGTGGCTGCTTCGTGTTTCTGCGTGCGGCCGTCTGTTCGTTTGTGTTTGCCGGTCGTCGTTTTTGTGTTGGGTGCCGCCATCCTGGGTGTTGTTACTGGCGCTGGTTCGATCCTGGGCGGTGGAGTATCATTTTTTTTGCCTTCGTTTTCTTCTTCATGTGTTTTGGAGTTGCTGACTGTGTCATGGAGAAATTTTTCATAGCAGTTTTAACAGTACAACGGACGATTACAATACTTTTGATCCAAACATTAAAAGACAAACGACAGTCTACTTTGACTCCCACCAATCCCTGTGTCAGGTCGAGCGTAGGGGTAGCAGTACACCCCTGCCGGTAAATTTGCAAGTCTGTGGCTTACTGGACGAGCTCACTAACCCACCACTTCATGAAGTTTCATCAAGGCTGCTAAGTAAACTCCAGGATTTCAGCCTTGAAAAAGACATTGACTTAGCTGAACTCCACGCAAACGTTGACTCTGTTGCTTGCAGCTTGTTGACGTCTTTGGAAGAAAGAATTTTCCATTTTTAAATCTAATTTTGAAACTTGGTCGTCAAATTTTTTTGCCAAGCAGAAACAAGTTTTAGACGATTATGTTGAAGATCTGGAGAAGAAACTGGACGAGTAGTTAGAATCCAAGACAAGGTCATCGCTGGAAAACAAATTAGTTGATCAATCTCTGAGTGTGAAACCTGTGCCATTAGCAGAGAAGCTTATTGAGGGAGACGCCATCATCCCAGATGAAGTTGCGGAATTATCCGTGAAACTAAATCTTACAGATAAAGGAAGACTCCAAATTCTGTATAGTCACATTGACCGGGAAAAACAGCAGTTGCCCGTTGAAGTAGGTTCCAGTTGTACTGTAAACCCACTGCTTAAAAAAAAACATTACTTTTAGACGGGGAAACAGTCGGCGATACAAGCGAAAGCAGATCTCACAAAACGGATCAGCTAGCAATGGTCCCCAGGGTCATCATATTGTTCCTGGCCTTGAAAATGAGGAAAAAGGTGAACAGGATACACATGCGGCTGCTGTGCCAACTGAGAATTTTACCAACGTCGCAGTACTGTGTAATTCTCATAATAACACCGAAAACCTTCAAGCTAATCCACATTTGGTCAATCAGTGCTACGAGGAAATCTCTGGCCTTTCCGATGCACGGTCGGATAACCAAGTGTTGTCGAAATGGACGACGAAGTCCACAATCCTGGGGGATTCTCATATCAGCCTTCTCAGTGGCAGTACCCACCGTGAATCTACCACCGGGACCTATTCAGATATGCGAGTAGAAGACCTGCTGGGTAGGTTGCCAGAAATCCTGAAGGTTAGCAACAGGGGTGGATCATTCATCATCTGTGCCGGCTCAAATGATGTAGGCTGTGATGTCCTAGGCGGGGACACACCTTAGCCCAGCGTAGGCACCAATGGTAATAAACACACGGACTACCAGAGTGTAGGCTACAGCTGATAAGACAGCGAACTTCCTGTTTACTGCTCCTTAAATACAGGGAAGTCATGTGATGCACTTAAGACTATAGTATACAATTATGGAACAGCCTATTTAGTGGTTAAAGGGTTATCTTGGTAGGGTTAACATATAGACATGAAATTGATGGCTGCCATTGTGGAGCACACAAGTGACGACTCCACAATGCAGCGAACGAAAAAAAAAACAGAAAAAAAAAATAATCTAAGCCTAGCTGGAAATAAAATCATAATTACGAAGGCAAGATGTATTTTTTAGTGCACTACCTATTTTTAAAGAAAGATACATAATTTTTTGCTTTCGAGGAAAAACTAAACACTATTTTTGAAAGCTGTTTTACAAAATAAAGAAGGAAGATGTACATGATTAAGCAAAAAATTAAACATTAATAAACTGGCTGAAAACTTGCCAGTTTTAAATTTCTGTTTTGATTTCTGGAGCAATTTTACAATAAATTCAATTAAAATTTTCAATGTTGTTGCTTTAATTTCGTAGCCTTTTTTGGTTAATTTTCTTTTTGCAGCAACCATTTCTGCAGCTGAAACGCTACAGCGTTGCTGTGGACAAACATCTGGCATTGAGAATTCGGTGCCAAATTAGTTTCTTTGGATTAGGCTTCACCGGAGTGGGAATTGCGGCTCCAAGCAATTTTTTGTTCCGATGTCAGAAGTATTTAGGTACATGAAAAGACAAAAAGATACAAAAAAGATAAAATCGTGAAATCAATTTTTCACACGAACAACAATATACACTTACATTTTTACCTAATTTTAAAGGTGGACATTTTTAAAATTAACAGAGCCGATTCTCTGCACGAATAACTAGGGGACAAAACGTTTTAGCGTTACTCGCTACAGTTTAAAAAGAACTATCATCTAATTCATATATAACGGATTACAACAAAAAAAACGAAGAAGTTGTAGCCAACTGGTAATTTTGCAAAAAAAACTACAAATTGAGCTTGTCTGAAGCTCTACGCAGTCTCTTTGAACGATGAGCATTTTGAAGCTGCGCTGCAATATCAACCTGGGTTGGTGATAGCACAACTTTGCGTTTATTGGGATTCGGTTTCGCTTTTTTGTTAGCATGACCTGGCTTCGGTGGTGATTGCTTAGTGGATGGTGACGTAATAATCGATGGAGATTGCGACCTTTCTGGCTTAGAATTTCCTTCAAGAGGGGCGCTGGTAGTAGCCAAAGGTGATTGGTTATTTACGTTAGCAGACTCATCCACTTCGTGTGTGTGGGGTAATTTCGCTGGAGATTTCTTGCCACCTGGTGACTTGCGATGTAAATTCTCAGGTGATTTTTCAAGCTGTTGGATTGGTGGAATTTTTCCCTCAGTAACAGAAATTGACTTTCTGGATTGGCCAAGAGATCGACGCTCAGGAACTACGTCAGCGAAACTTGGCTTTTCACGTTGTTTGCCGCCAAAAGACATGCGTTTGAAATTTGAGCGATGTTGCTCATTATTATTCACGAAAGAATTACTGCTTTTTGCTGTCGGACTTAGTGCGTTTGGAGGCTGTTCTGGATAATCATTTTCCGCGGTATGTAACCTTAGCTGTTCGCGATGTTTGCGAATCGTATTACCGTTAGTATCAACGATAGTATAGGACTGATTTTCACATTTTTGGTTAACCATACCAACTGACCATAGCCTGTCATTTGTCGTTGAAAAGTCACGATACCAAACCTTTTCACCTATTTGATAGGTTTTCAACTCACGATGGTGGGTGCTCTGTACTTGTTTTAATTGTTTACGGCGTACGGCTGCAATAGGGTCAGGGAACAATAAATCCAGCCGAGACTTTAATTCTCGGTTAAAACATAATTTTCCTCAGCCAAACCGTTGGTCCAAGGCGCAAAACTTGGCCCGGTCATGTGCCTAATTCCGTTGGATTTTAACCAATTTTGGAATTCTGCGGACAAAAATTGGGCAGCATTGTCCGTAACTAAGCTGTCCATTAAACCATATAAAGCTATATGATTGTTTAAAACGTCAATGACACGCGCGGACGTTGTTGACTTCATTTTATGCACAAAAGGAATTTTTGAATGTGCGTCTACAAGAATGAAAAACATGTAATTGTCCATCGGCCCAAAAAAATCAGCGTGTAAGCGATTGTTTGGTTTTATTGGATATTCCCACGTATGCTTAGGACCTGACGTTTGAGTATCTTTATACTCTTGACAATTTTGGCATGCTTTGACTTTATTTTCAATGTCAGAGTCAATCTTAGGCCACCAGACTTTTTGTCTAGCTAAACTTTTCAATTTAACTATGCCTAAGTGAGCACTGTGTAGATCTTTCAAGATTTGTCTCCGCAAGGCCGTCGGCACCAGGACTCTATACCCCCAAAATAAGGTTTCGTTTTCGACAGAGATTTCAGCACAACGTGTGAAGTACGGTAACAGATCGGGAATTTCGCATTTGTCAGGCCAACCATGGTTCACATAACGATAAACTTTTGAAAGGATTTCATCACGTTTACTTTCAAGAACGAGTGTCTCGTTTAAAACTGGAAGATTAGAAATAGTTTCTAAAGCAAGAATATTGTACTGCTCTTCTGCTTTCTCGAATTCCTCGGTATTTGGGAGGGGAAGGCGCGATAAAGCGTCTGCCGTCAAATTAAATTTACCGGGAATGTGTTCGAATTCGTAATCGTAAGCATTAAGCATCACTACCCAACGCTGAACCCTGGCGGCTTCCATCTGCGGTATTCCCTTTTTAGGGCCAAAAATCCAAACTAAAGCCTTCTGATCAGACTGCAGTATGAATCGCTGACCATAAACGTATTCATGAAACCGTTTCACTCCCCAAGCCACGCTGAGAGCTTCCCGGTCAAAATGCGAGTAGCCCCTTTCCGCTTGAGTGAGTTTACGTGAAGCGAAAGCTATCGGCCGTGATTCACCGTTCTTCATGACATGCACCAGGCACGCGCCGACCCCGTAGGGTGAGCCGTCACAAACGAGCTTGAGCTTTAATTTCGGATCGTAATGAACCAGAACTTTTGATTTAAGAAATAATTCTTTTACTTTACTCACGGCTCGGTCGCATTCTGCCCCCCAAACCCACTTCACACTTGGGCTTAACAAACGTGTTACTGGTGACAGAATATGAGAGAGATTTGGTAGATATTTTGAGTAATGGTTTACAAAACCCATGCACCCATGTGACGACTCCACATAGGCAAACAAACTTACCCCGAACCATATCTGTTTGCTAGGTCACTTCAGTCAGCTTGTCCAAACTCACGAATAACTATTATTGGTTTCTTCCCTCGCCTTGGAAAAGAAAACTATAAGCTTGATCTCCAGGTGGTGCACACCAACACCCTAGTTCGGAAAATGTGCGTCGACCAGAACATATCCTTTCTATCGATTGATAGTGAAATTTTACACGACTGCTCGCTCTTAGCCAGGGATAAGATCCATTGACCACCCATGGTAAGACGGTCCTCCAGCAAAAACTTGCGTCACTACATGTATCAAGGGAAAATTTTACGAACTAATTGGGAAATTTCCAAGTATGCTGCCACCGACTTCTTCTGGAAATGCAACGACATCCGAAAGTATAAATTACGTCTTCTTTAATGAACGTAGTGTTATTGGAAATATCCGTTGTTTTCATGACCTTGTTGCTAACGGGTACTATGATTTAAATTTTGTTGTGGAATCGTGGTTACACCATGGTTTTACAAATGCTATGGTGGTTGACAAAAAAAATGTACAGTTATCAGACACGATAGGGGGAGCCACGGTGGTGGACTTTTGATTCTCCGCCGTACGTATTTAACAGCCGTAGTTACTGAAGTGTCGCTTTCTGTTGGGGGGTTGGTTTTCGTTTTGCCACATCTTGATATTTCATGTACCCTATGCTATCTGCCTGATAGTAGGTTTGATGAACCGGTGATTAACATGTGTAACTTTATTACAAGCTCTTTGAACGTGGGGCTTACAAATGTGATTTTGGGCGATTTTAGCCTTTCCACTGTTGACTGGCAGCACTTGTATGCCAGTGATCCTCATCACCATCTTTTTCTCGAAAGGATATTGCCTCTTGGTCTTAAACAGCAAGTTGCTGAACCTACAAGAGGTCCAAAGATTCTGAACCTTATTTTCACTGAAGACGAACGGTTATTATTTGATTTTCATGTGGGCCCTCACTTTGGTAACAGTGATCATGGGGTACTTTCCTTCAAATTAAATGTGTCTAAGTGTGGGAAATCCATGTCTAACAGTGGAAAACCGGTTTCCACTGGGGGAAGTTAGACTTCCGCAAGCTAAAGGCCAGCCTTCGTGAGCTGAATTGGGATGCCCTAGTCTTCGATAACATCACAAATATTCAAAGTGCGTGGAATTGCTTTTCTGGAAACCTGCTAAGTCTTATTGACTACTGTCGCGTACCATCAAATCCATCTGTTCCTGCGTTTGCCCACCGCCTCCCGTCGTTCTTAGAGAAAATTAAGCATCATAAACTTAAGTTATGGAGGAAGTACAAAACTTCCCGTGATGAATCGTCTCTTCTGGCCTATAACAACGTTAGAGAAATTGACTCAAGCTCAGTTGAGGCTTGACACAACAGGAAGGAGATTCAGATCATTAAGAGCGGAAACACCGCTTCACTCTTCAAATTGTGCCGTCAGAAAACTAAATCTTCACGCTCCTTACCACCTTTTGATATTACTAGTGGCTTTATAACTGAAAATATTCAGAAAGCTGAGGCATTAAGCAACATTTTTACTTTAAGTACCATTGTGGATGACGTTAACCAAAATCGTCCAACTCCACAAAACCATAACTATTGGATTGGTGAGTGTTGTAATGTGTCATTTGACAATCTTAAATCAAGTAAATCATTGGTCCTGATGGATTCTCTGCGTAGTTATTTAAAAAAAATTCCACTGAGATTTGTTATTCTCTTTCTAAACTGTTTACTTTATCATTCGAACAGGGAGAAATCCCTTCTGCCTGGAGTAAGGCTATAGTTGTTCCTGTTTTCAAGAAGGGATCCCCATCCAACCCAAACAATTACCGCCCGATCGCCCTCACTTGCGTAGCTCGTAAAGTTATGGAGGCAGTGATAAGAGATAAACTCCTGCAGGACTTGAATGAATCCTCCATTATTGGACCAGATCAGTATGGTTTTCTTCCGGGTAGGTTGGCTAACCATCAACTTCTCTTCGTTCTCGACCGTTGGACTGATGATTTGGACGCTGGTGCTCAGTCGGACGTTATTTACTTTGAATTTAAAAAGGCTTTGAGTCGGTCGTGCACCGCAAGCTACTTGCGACACCATGCCATTACTCCCCCCCCCCCCCCAAGTAGGCCTATAATGTGATATTAGGTCACATAGTCCCCCAAATTCCAGTCACGTGATAAAAGTGGGTGTTATGATGCACTTCTGATTGCCTGATGAAAAGTGGGAGGGTAATGGCATCCTTTCCATTTTTCGCCACTCTGGAGGAGGGTGGAAAAGAGCTTTTTACTATCTGTTTTCCGGCTTTCGTAGTCTGGAGGAGGGTGGGAAAGTACTTTTTGCTACATTTTTTTTCGTTCTCAATATGGAAGATGGTGGAAAAGTGCCTTTTGCTACTTTTTTTTCGTTAATCTGGAGGAGAGTGGGAAGTGACGTCATTACCTTCACTTTTTCGTTTTCATCGAAGAGGGTGGGAAGTGACGTCATTGCTCCCACTTCCGGTCACATGATCAAAATGGGGTAATGACGTCACTTCCGGTTACGTGATGAAAACTGGGAGCGTCACTTCCGGATTTTCGTTCATCTAAAGGAGGGTGGAAAAGTGACTTTTACTACCTTTTTCCGCTTTTCAGTCATATACAAACATACACACCCACTTCCAGTCACGTGATCAAAGTGGGGGTAATGACGTCACTTCCGGTTTTTGTCAACCTGGAGGATTGTGGGAAAGTGCCTTTTACTACCTTTTTTTCGTTTCTAGGTCATATAAAAAACACATCCTCCGGTCACGTGATGAAAGTGGGGGTATTGACGTTACTTCTGGTTACACGATGAAAGTGGAGGTACTGATGTCACTTCCGGTTTTCAGTGAAGTTGCTCATATGGTATTAGAGTGAAGTTGCTCATATGGCATTAGCGTGAAGTTACTCATATGGCATTAGCGTGAAGTTGCGCATATAACATTAGCTTGAAGTTGCTCATATGGCATTAGCATGAAGTTGCTTATATGGTATTAGCATGAAATTGCTGTCATGAGCTTTCATCTTGTGAGAATGATGAATTAGCAACACTGACGTAATTTAAGATTTTTTTAAATAATTTTGTTGATAGGACACAACTACATCGTATTATTAGACAAAACTCCTAACTCTGTCAGGTTTCGTTGTATTGTACTCATTTCATATTCGGTTATAATTTCTATTTCCTTCAATTCCCCTAGAATTTGCAGAATTTCCTCTTCTCAATCAACTTTTCCCTTCAATGATAATCCGACCAAGACTCTCAGCCTATTAACCAACGCGTTCGGGTTGTTGCAATCTACTTCAACAGACTTGGATTCGTTCGGCCCTGATGCTTTCACCACCGACGCCAAATTATCCAGCTCGTCCGATCCTGATTCGTTTGTCTCCAATTTGTTCATCTCAGATTCGTCCGGTTCTGATTTGTCCGACCCCTATTCTTTCGACGCATCCGAACCCGATTCTTCCGAATCATCCGACCCCGTATCGTTCGACCCCGATTCGTTAGTCCTTGATTCATTCGAGTCCGATTCGTCGTAATCATTTTCTTCCAGCCAATAACTTTTCTCCTTCTTTATTTCCTCCCAAATTGGTTTGATAATATGCACGTACTTGTAACCACGATTCGATTTGGGCTTTCCAAAATAGGGGTCGTAGTTTCGATATAAGGCATTACTGTTTTTCAGAATCGAGCCATATGAGGGCAAGACTACGAGGTCGTACGTTCGTACTGCAAGACTTTTTGAGTCAGTAAACTCCAGAGCTGGTTTCTTCCTCGGTACTTCTTTCCTGCCAACACTATGTCGTTCTCCCGTATTTTGACAGTTTTGTTACCAATCATGAGGTCTCCCGTGCCCCTGTTGTACCTTAATCCTAGCACGTAATCGTTTTCTTTCGGCATTTTGAAAAATCTATGCAAATAATATCTCAAAGTCTCCCCCAAACTGTGACCCTTCAAAAGAGCCTTTAAAGAGTGAAACGATGCTGGACGAACTCATCTCACATCCGATGGAGGGGATCTGATCCGTTTTGACGCATTTAGGCCGTCGTCCTCATGTTTCTGTTTTTTATGGTGGGCTTCCACATCATCTTTCACATCATCTTCTGCGTCATTCTTCTCCTTCATGAGGGTGATACTTTCTAACGGACCAATAATGGGTCGCTTATCTTTTTTTCCCCCCGTACTCCAAACTTTTTTGTCAATTTCTTGATCAGATCTGAATGTTTATCTTCCATTTTCTCCTTTTTTTATAGATGATAATGAGGATCTAAACTTTCACTCGAGTGGTGGTTTCCACCACGATGTACACCCGTTTTCTAACTTCATCTAAGGTGTTGATCGAGTACAAACCCTAACGCAAACATTCAAAATATGAACGTTACACACCATTTAAATACACGTTGCTGTTTCAGATACGATCTATACCCTTTAATACTTAGTCTCATGAGAGTAAAGAACCTATTGGGAACCTTCAAAATACTAATGATGAACGTATTATGTATGTTTTAAAATTGTTCCCACCACGATCTAGATTCGTTTAGTGTATGTAATACATCCCCACGCACGAATTAGCTGATATGACATTAATGTGAAGTTGTTCATATGACATTAGCGTGAAGTTGCTCATATGGCATTAACGTGAAGTTACTCATATGGCACTAAAGTAAAGTTTCTCATATAACATTGGCGTGAAGTTGAAAAAAAACTTTAAAAAATATTTAGAAAATCTTAGAAAATGTTGAAAAAACTTGAAAAACACTTGGTGCAGGTTCCCTACTGATATGGTGCATGTAGCCCTACCCAACTGCACCAAGGCTGGGAGGACGTGTGTTCAAGTCCAGAACTACATCTGGACTGAAATTTCTTCGTCGGATCTCTCCTTATATAGGGCCCTCCTCGAAAAAATTTATTTTTTTATCTTGGAACTGCGCCAACATTTTTAAAAATTTTGAAACCATGTCAATTTTTTTTATTTTTTGGAACTACACCAACTTCTTTGGTGTGATGCATCATAGGTAATAATAGGAAGTGACGTCATAACAGGAAGTGACGTCAAAACAGGAAGTGATGTCATACAGGAAGTATTGTGATAACAGGAAGTGACGACATAACAGGAAGTGATGTCATAACAGGAAGTGATGTTATAACTGGAAGTAATGTCATAACAGGAAGTGACGTTCGTATAGGAAGTGATGTCATATAGGAAGTGACGTCATAAGGAAGTAATGTCATAACAGGAAGTGACGTCATAACAGGACATTGGTGAAAACGAAGAAAAGTACCAAGAGACACTTTCCCACCATCCTCCAGATTAACGAAAACGAAGAAAGGTAGCAAAAGGCACTTTCCCAACACTTCCAGATCGACGAAAACCGGAAGTGACATTCCACTTTGATCACGTGGCTGGGATGTTTGTGATCTAAAAAAAGGTAGAAAAAAGGTACCCTCTCCAGATTGATAAAAAACGGAAAAAAAGGTAGCAAAAGGCACCCTCCTCCAGATTGATAAAAAACCGGAAGTGACGTAACTACCCCTACTTTTTATCATGTGACCGGAAGTGCATCATTACCCCCACTTTGATCACGTGACCAAAAGTGACATCATAGGAGGAAACAAAAGAACTTTCCCACCCTCCTCCAGATCGAAAAAAACGGAAAACAGGTAGTAAAAAGCACTTTTCATCCGCCAGTTGGTGCATGATGACACGCATCGAATTTATTTCCGCAAAATTGAATATCTCGATTCATCCCTAGCGCTCAATTTACTGTATTGTCCGCTCAAATTTCTTATTACGACTTGCTTAGATCAACTGACCAATTGTAAATTTCAACTGTGTTTAGAAGCAGATTTTAGCAGGGATTCCAACACAGTGCGAGCCTATTTCTGGTCCCTTTATACAGCTATTTACAAAGAATCTGACGTGTCGGAAATCTTGGAAGATGCTTGCAAAAAGATACAACAGTCCGTCGAAACTTTCGAAGAAAAAGGTAGTGGTTGGTGCTTTTTGAAAGTTCGGGGTATAACCGTAAAAGTGGCAAAAATCGATCCTTTTTGCTATAGTTCTTTCTTACCCTTGCCAGGTGCATTACGCAAGAAAAGCGAAGTTATAGTGAATCTGGAAAATTCTGACGAAAAATGCTTTCTGTATTCAGTTTTAGCCGCTAAAATGAAGTGCTACGAAACCGAGGTTAAATATTACGAACCATTTTTGAATATCGTAGACCATTCCATGTTGACGTTCCCCATGAGTCTACGGCAAATTGATTCCTTCGAACGAGTCAACAATTTGTCCATTAACATAATTTCTTACAAGGGATCGATAGGATTACACCCAGTGAGAGTGAACAAAAATATGGAAGGAGAAGTAATTGACCTGTTCTTAATAGCCGACGAAAAAGGATATAACTCATTACTGCGCCATCCTCGGTATTGATAGGGTACTCCAATTTCAAATTGTTGGTAGTAACAGGAAATTTTACTGCTGTAACTGCTTCGCGGCCTTTGGTAAAGAACAATTCATGATGGAGCACACCAGTAAATGTGTGAGATTGAATAGGGCGCAAGTACTAACTTTCTTACCACCCGGCGCCAACACGTTAAAATTCCTACACTATGATAGACACAATCCTCATCCTTGGGTAATTTATGCAGATTTCGAATGTATGTTCAGACCCGTGCATACTAGTAGCACCGATCCATCCTCGAGTTCGTCTACTAAAGTCAGTTTGCATTCGCCTACTAGTTTTGGCTATGTCGTTGTTGGTCCAGAAAATGAAATCGTGAGTCAAAAATTCTACCTCGGCGAGGACGCGGTGGATAAGACTTACGAATGTATGAATAACGAAATTCAAAAATTCTGCCATGATTATCTCATGACCGAAACATCTAATAATGACTGCCGATGATGAAATTCGGTTCTCGAAAACCGATACTTGTTACTACTGCAACAAAGTCATCGTCGCCGTTAAAGTGAGAGATCACTGCCACTTCACGGGAAAGTTCAGAGGTGCTTCTCACATAAAATGCAATCTGGAAGCTAGGATAATAAATACTATCCTGGTCGTTTTCCATAATTTGGAAGGCTACGATATGCATCTTCTGATTTCTGCGACGGAAAACTTCCCTTTCGGAGTAGACATTCTTGCTAGAAACACCGAGCGTTTCATGAGTATGACCATTACGCGATACAGTTGGTAAAGTTGCAATTTTTAGACAGTTATAGTTTCCTATCTTCCTCGCTCGAAACTTTGGCTAAAAACCACAAGAAAGATCGACCCTTACCCATCTTAAAAACTGCTCTTGATTCGGTAGACTGGTTCGTGCCAGGAGTGAAAAAGGAAGAAATCTTGGATTTATTGACGCAAAAATGCCACTACCCGTACGAGTACGTGCAGTCTATGGATGTGTTTGAAGACCAGGAATTACCTCCTAAAGCGGCGTTCTTCTCCTCTCTACGAGGCGAAGGCATCACCGACACGGAGTACGATCACGCAACGTCAGTTTGGAAGTTGCTGAAGGAGATGGTTTTTAAAAATTACCATCTCGTATATCAGATGATCGACGTGTATCTTCTAGCTGACATATTTCAGACTTTCAGGGAAACTTGCTCAGTCAATGACGGCATAGATCCTTGCAACTACGTATCCACACCAAGGTTTAGTTGGGCAGCCGCGTTGAAAAAAATCAAAGCCGAACTAGAACTGTTTACTACGCACGTTGGAAAGCATAACTTTATAACTTCCGGTATCAAAGGTGGAACAACTTTTGTGTCGAAAAGGCACTCGATCCCCAATAACAAATATCTACCATATACTTACGACAACAATTTACCTAGTCTGTATCTAGTAGATTTGGATGTCAACAACTTATACGGGCTAGCCATGACAGAATTCCTTCCCTACGATCGATTTAGCTGGCTAACGAGGAAAGAAATTCTCGAATTTCACTTGGCGTCGGTCGAAAAAGATTCGAAATACGGTTATATATTGGAAGAGGACTTGGACTATCCACCCGAGCTACACGAAGATCACAACGATTATCCTTTAGCGCCGGAAAAGTTTAAAATAATGCCGAGCACGTAGCATTCTACTTGAAACACGGTTTAAATTTGAAAAGCATTCGCAGAATTCTAAAATTTCGTCAGAAGCAATGGCTAAAATCCTACATACACTTTAACACCGAGAACCGTCAACTAGCTACGATGACGTTCGAAAAAGACTTTTTTAAACTGAAAAATAATTCAGTATTTGGAAAAACCATGGAAAACAAATCGAAGCTTTATCCGTTAAATTGACCACCGATCCAAAAAAATCAATCAAGTACAGCACTCTACCACACGTGGATTCCTTCAAAATCCTCAACGAAAATCTCGTACAGGTAAACTTGAAGCTTCGCAACGTCAAGTGCGACTTACAGACTTACTCCGGTTTCTGCCTCCTCGAACTTTCCAAACTTACAATGTACGAATTTCACTACAAGTTCATGCGTCCAAAATACGGAGACTGCACGCATTTACATTTCACAGACACCGACAGTCTGTTCTACGAGGTAGAGACTGACGATTTTTATCGGGGTCTGGAAAGTGAGCTAGATAGATTCGACACCTGCAATTACGATCCGTTGCATCCTCTGTACAGCGTTAAAAACAAACAAGTCCTGGGGAAAATGAAAGATGAAACGGCCGGCATCCCGGTGAAAGAATTTGTAGGCTTGAAAACAAACATGTACTCGTTTTTAGTTGGGGAAGATAGCGTTAGAAAGGCTAAAGGGATTAGTAAAGCGTTTATTCAAAAAAGTCTCTGCCACGAAGACAACAAAAAAAGCGCTATTTTCGAAAAAATCATCGAAAGCCACGTGGAAGAGCATTCAAAGTAAGGATGATGAGCTCGCTACAGTTGAAATTTCGAAATCATCCGTATTTCCCTACGAGGATAAGAGATTCGTGTTGGACGATGGATTACATATGTTAGCGCACGGTCACTACAGAACCGGCATACCGCACGATTTTGTAGATGACATAATTGATCCGATGGAGGATGAAGAAGCTGAAGAGCGTGCTTCGCTGGTAAAAGACGAGGAGGAATCAACCTATGAAATACAGAGACGAAGAGAAGAAAAAAATGGTGGCTAATAAGAGGAAAAGAGCCGCTGCATTTCGTAAGAAATGTGCAACAGAAACTACGGAAGAGAGCAAAGCTAGGTTGGAGAAAATGGTCGCTGCTTTTGCTAAGAAACGTGCAAAGAAGAGCAGAGAAGAGATAGGCTGGAGAAAATGGCAGCTGGTAAAAGAAGAAGAAAACTTATGTAATAAAATGGATCTAAAAAAATGCCGTACCAAATCGGTACGGATCTTTTTCCGACATTTTTTTAGACCCGGATCCATTTAGACGGTCAAGGGTTGCTAATGTTATCGGTCCAACTATTAAATTTTGAATCGTACCCCTTCCACTTGACAAAGTAGAGAATTTTTCCATCTTTTCCTTTCTTCTTACGTAGTACTTTTTCTACTAAAAACAAATCCGGAACGAATGTTTTTTGAATTTCGAGTTCGTAGAAACCCCCGAGAATAGGTTCGCCCGAATCGTCTTTTAAAAGGTAAGTTACCGGATCAGTTTTTTGCACTTTGCGAATTGTGAAAACTTCGGTGGTAAAATTTTGGAGATATCCTTTATCGAAAATTTTTTTGACTTTAGAAATTCTGACTTTATCTCCTACGACAAACATTGGTTTTTTTTAGACGGTCCTTTAGGTTTCGCTCGTCTCAGTAACGGTTCGTGCTGCCTCGTTACTTCCCTCGGTTTTAACTTCGTAGTAGAATGGACGGTGTCGTTATACTGGGAAACTAACTCGTCGATAATATCTACCCATTTATAATTTCCCCGCCCGGTGAATCTTTTCCACATCCGAGTTTTCAGGGTTCTCTTGATCGTTCTACCACGTTCGCCTTCACCTCCGAGTGCGTAGAGTACATGTTGATGTTGTGACGCTTAAGGAATACTTTGAAGTCTTTATTGTAGAACTCGCTACCTAAATCGACTTGTAAATTTTTAGGGGGTGAATCCTACGAACATTTTCTCGAAAGCTTCGGTAACGTCTATACCAGATTTAGATTTGAGGGGAATAGCCCATGCAAACTTGGACATGACGTTAATACAGGTTAATAGGTAGTTAAAACCCTTTATTAAGTTTAGCGTACAGTATCATTTCCACCAAGTCAGTCTGCCATAAATCGTTTAGGCCCAGTACAATCACTTTCCGTCTCGGAAAATTTTTTCGCGCTGGCTTGTGAAGTTCTTTTACGAGTTGGTCCATTTTATTTATTTCCCATTCCGAATCTTAGTTTCGTTTTCATGATCTTCTTAACGATCGAAGCGGCTAGTTTCTCCCGCCACGTCAGGGAAGGATCGTCTCTCACTCTTTGAGCTTTGGAAGCTAGCACTCCATCGGCGACGTGCCTTTGCGACGTGGACACGGAGTAAGCTATATCGTGTTCTTTGCACGCTTCGTCTAGTTGATTAATCCCAGGATCTCCTCGAAACAATCGTTTTTCTAGTTTGGTTCCCGGACCGCAGTATTGGTACCCAGGCAAATGCAGTTCTAGCGGTAACGTATCTATGATTTTATTTACGATTCCTTTCCTAGATTTAATAAAGGAAGCTCTTTTCGTTCTGCATACCTCGCAAAATACAACTTCCATTTGTCTGTTATTTTTTGCGGTTATAATAACGGACGGCTTGGGGCCGTTAGCTGTGAGACGCCGACATTTGACGCAGTACCTCATCTTTTGTTTTATACGTATTTTCTTTAATCTAAACCTAAATTTTGATAAGCCACCCTTTTCTCCCGCACAGTTATGATTTATCTTTCCGGTATTTCCGATAAAATTTCGACCAATCGTTTCTATGTCCGTCGTGACCGGCCGATGCAGACTCGTACAAAAGCCTGAGTCTCTTTATCAAGTCGTTAGGATCGTTGTAATATTTATAATCTACTTTGCTACCCGCCTTTTTACCCATGCCACCACCCTTTTTTTTTAGATTTTTTCTTCATATCCTCCCAAATTTGACGAACCATCGTTACGTACTTGGTGCTACGATTAGATTTGGGTTTACGAGTTTTTGAATCGTTGTTGATAAAAAATGGCGTCGGTATTTTGTAACATGTCCGCGTATGCTGTTTAACTTCTGGTGAGTAGGATGATTCTTTCAACTCTCTAGAAACTAGCAAACTCCAAAGCCCGCGTCTCCCCGTATACTCATTCCCCCCGACCACTATATAATTTTCAAAAACTTTAACCACTTTATTCCCCATGGTCAGTTCGCCTTTTTTCGAGTCGTACTGAAGTCTGAAAATCGAATCTGTTTTCTTGGGATTTTCAAAAAATTTTGTCAAGAAATACGCAGCCATTGGTCCGACAATCTGACCGGGTAACAAACTATCGAGGGACCGGAGAGTTGGCATGTGAGGAAGCTCCGGGGGGGGGGGGCGCGGGGTATAAATACGTTAAGCTTGCACCGCGGAATATGAGGGGGTAACTTTAGGGCCGGTGCTCATAGAGGTGTATTCAGCCTCGGGAGAAATTTGCATTATTGGAGAACTCGAATATTCGGCGAGACTAATACTGGGATTCTCACAAGGAGTAGTGACATCGGAAGGCGTCAACGATAAATCCGTTTCGTAGTCGTCAGTTTCTTCCTCTTCACTTTCTACCTCTTTATAAGCTTTAATCGGGGTAGTTTGCGTGGCTAGAATGTTTTTAATTGGCTTAGTTTGCGTCGCTAGAGTGTTTGTAATCGGAACACCGAGCACAGGTGTAAGGGTGCTTACTACCGGTTTAAAAAATTCTTGTAGCGATTCTTCTTACCCTCTCTCGCCCAAACGTCGATTTAGAAACATTTTAGTTAAACATCTTTTGAGTTATGCGATTTCTCGTTTCGTTTCCATTCTTTTGTTTAATAGGTAAAAACGAATGTGTGTATCTCCCCTCATTTAACGTTTTGTTAATTGATAAAAACCCGTAAGGCTTTTTCCAACACGTTCTACACAACGTTTTAAAGTCCGAAAATTCTATGTCGGGGTCAACGTGATTTTCGTAAACGTGTTTCAAACTTAACTCATCCACGGGGAAAAGAATTAATAAATTTGCATTGTCTCTGACCAATTGTTTAGGAATTCTCGTGTAGGACTGACTGCAATAAAAAACGTCGGTGTTTGAATGACGTCCTTGAGCGAAATAACGTTCGATGTTTTTTTGTTTGTCCAAAAGGCAATCGTCAAAAAGAATCAGGTTTCGAAAATTTGGGTCAAGTTCTTCGGGCGGAATTAAATCAATTTGAGAATCGTGAAAAAATGCTACGTTCTGTCCAATTTTTTCCTCAATTTCGGTAAATACAGACTGCAAAGCTTTGTACTTTGGTTGACATAAAGTTTTACTGTAAATATATAATCGATCGTAGTCGAACCATCTTTCATTACAGATGAAATTAAACAGCAAGTTAGTTTTTCAACAATTCGCGGAGACTATAATTAGACATCTTATATTAGAAGGTAGGAACGGATGATTTTTAGGTTCTTTCTTTGGTACAAAAAAGTCGTAGTTTTTAATTTCCATCGTCTCTTTTTTTATTTATGCATTTTTGTTGTTTACGGAGATACCAAACCCATAAAATCTTCGTCCGTAAATTTCTCGGAAGTATCGGAGTGAGCTACTCCAAAACCTACGTGCACCATAATTTCACCTTGCTGGGAGACCCGTCGGTGACGTACATCGCGGTAATTTTTCCGTTGACTTCCGTCAGATTTAAAGCGTTGAAAGATGGCAAGTTAAACCACGGTTTGTCAATAACATTTTTATTAAGTTTTCCTTTAGTTTGTGAATATTCTCGTACACCCAAGTTCTAAGACAGAGTGGTTTGTCTCCATTACCCTCGTTCGCCTTTTCGCAAGAGGAGTAACAGGAAGAAGCCGAATGCATAGAATTGGGATAATTGAACGTAGTCATCAAAATCGATATCTAATTTCGTACAGATGTACCGTTTAAGATTTTTCAACAGTTTTTGAGTTTCCGGGTCGCTAGGTGAAATCCACCCTTTATATTTTGATATTTCGTCCGAAACGGGAGTCCCCGAACCCTTTAAATCCTTAAATTGTACGAAAGGAGACAAGGAAAACTTTACAACATTTTTAATCTTTGTACCATTATCGATTTTAACTTTCAGCAAGTTTTTTTGCAAGAGATTGGAAAGATTCGTTTGCCAGGATGGTTGAGACATTTTCTTTCACGGTTATTCCTTTTATTATATATATAAAATACATTTTTGAGAGTTTAAAAAAGGATGTCAGTCAACAAATTTGGACAACCGTCGAAAAGAGGGAGAGAGGATGATTCGATCGGAGTCATTCCGAGAGGTGAGCCAGGACTCGGATATGTTTTAACTCCCGAAAAAAACTACGATATGCAAAGCAAGCGGTTAACTAAAGTAGGAGCCGCTATCGAACCCGAAGACGACATCAATTATTCTCAGATCGGTACTCTGACAAGGGACGTTCAGAAAATTAAAACCGACTTCTCCGATGAATTGGCTTCCACCATCGAAAAAACACATTGTACATAGACGGGTCTGACAGAAATTTCTACGCAAATAAGAAGCAAATTAAGGACGTGGCTTTCCCTCGGCACGCTGCAGAAGTGGTGACAAAAGTATACGTCGACAGGAATTGCCTATAACAGGATGAGCAAAAAGTATACTTCAACGCAACTAACAAACCGATAAGAAATCTAAGCAAACCTACTTTACCGAATGATGCCGCTACGAAGATATTTGCCGACAGCAACTGTTTGATACAAGACGATCAGAAGGTATACTTCGATGCCTCGAACAAACCGGTTAGAAATATAAGCGAGCCGACTTTACCTAGTGATGCGGTTACGAAGAAATTTGTGCACGAGAATTGTTTCATGATAATCAGTTTCTGTATGAAAAGCCCTTTGCATAAAGAAGTCGACTGGTTTGTTAATTCCGGATCTATCGCGAACTACATGAGTACAAATTCTGGTTTAATTCGTAAAGCAATTTTATACTGCAACGATCCGAGCGTAGAAGTCGTTGTAAATGCATAGCGGGAACGAAAACTTTTCTCATTACTAAAACGAGGGAAGCGCATTCTATGACTAACGTTTTTAACATTCCTTACGAAATGGAAAAAGATTCGGCCATTGCGGTACACCCGGTCGAAGATTTTGATACGGAAGACGTTTATTTCCAGTTGGATTTGCACGTCACTTTTCAATAGATTTCATTTTATCTAAAACGGCTTCGGCGCTAAGGAAAAATAAACAAAAGTGCCCGCACCAAATCTGGTCAAAGTTTTGCACGCGTTCGTTATTGTATTTAATTCCCGGTCCCAAATAGTTAACCACGGACCGGAGAGGACCCATGTTGCAGAAACTATCGAAATAACAGGGTTCGCCAGAAATGGTAGAGTAGGCTACCCAGTGACTTCCGTCTCCGTCGTTGAAATCTTCCAAGTTTACTATTCCGTTTTCACCAGTAGGCTTAAGTTTTAAAGGAAGGGTGTATTTACTAAAAGTACCTGTAAATTTCTGAATTTTCATTACTCTAGCCAATCGGTTTAAATTGTAGTTCGTTAAAGGTTTATCAAAGTCGATTAAACCTTGGTTGGCCTAAGTAAAGACCTTTGCCACAGGTCAATTTTTTCTCGCTTCGTTTTTTTTTCTTCTTGCTGGAACCTTCCACTTGCTTATGATGACGCACGAGTTCAGCTAGAATTTGTGCGTCGTTTTGTGCTTTTTTTTACGGCAGATACCACCCCCGCGGTCCCTCCCGCCAACCCACCAATTCCGGCCTATATCGGCCCTAGCAACGCCAACGGCGAAAAGCCCTCTTTCTTTTTTCGCGATCTAGTTTTGAGCGCCATATCTTTTTTAATAATAAACAACTTTGACTTTGCCTCTATCCAACTTTAGATTCATTTTCCTATCGCCAATGAGCAGAGCGTGACAGACAGTGTTACCTGGCACTGCTGCTCTAAACTTCAGTTTGACTTGTACATCCACGATTCCGGATTGAAGCCTCTCGGACTGTTTGGGACAATCCATCACCAAGAGTGGATAGGCTTTCTTGAACTGAAGCAAGTCGAAGCTCAAATCGTTGGTGTTGTAACACAGCTGCCTAAATTGCTACGCCATTCTGTACAAGCCGACGTACTCTCCAGTGGCAAAATTAGTATTCAGATCGAGAAACGGATATCTTTCGGAATTTAGAGTCACGTGAGCGTCTTGCAAACTACAGTGTTCGAACACGGCCGGATTTCTACCTAAAGCGTCCTGTCTGTTTGTTTGAAAAGCTAGAACTATCCACCTAGGTTTTTCAACCGCGGAAGTAGTCAGCACGCGCCAGGTGAAGTTGGTATTTTTAGGGAGCTCGCAGCTATCGTAATGCCAGTGTCTAAATCCTAAATCCACCGTAGTTCCGTTGTCTATGAGATTGTAAAGTTTAAGTTTTTGATCGTTCGATGCAGTAACGTGGGGGATAAGCCAAGAAATACTACTGAGAACAACTTTACCATTGGCCGCGGCTGCAGCTTTGAAGATACCATTTGTATCGCTGGTCCTCATGCAAGTGAGCATGTGTTTAATTCCATAAATTAGCTTGTCGTAATTTTTGAAAAATCCCATGATGTATTTCAAGGAAATGGCGAATGTAAAACTTCCTTTGGGAGTTGTTTCACCGATGATGGACGCGTGCCGCTGTTTGAAACCCAAGTTGTCTGTTAGATCAGCAGTGACAGAAGCTGCACTATCCAATGCCCAGCACTGGCCGAGCAATGCCGGCTGTTCCGCCGATCCGTAAGAGAGCAGCCCTTTCATTAGGGTACCGAATCTCGGATAATTTAACTCGTCTACTTGTTTATCACCTAGATGGTATTTTATATTAGAAAACAGTAACATGGGACCATTATTAATCAACGTTGCTGCATCAACATCGGCATAAGTCGTGTCATCGTGCTTCAACAACCTGCCTTTAATCAAGAGGTAACTGTTGGCAATGTGCAGAAATAAATCTTGGTTTTCCACGTGTATTCGAATTTCAGAATTTACGTTGTTGAGATTCGTACCAACAATGGGATTATATTCGTGATAGGTGTAAGATTCGATCGACGAGTCGTACAATAAAGGTTCGTTGATTTTTAAATAGTCTTCTACAATGCTCATTTTCTAGCTGTTGTTATAAATTTAATGAAAACTTTGTTTCCAGGCGTTAAAATGCTTGTGTTTTTATTATTACGAAAGAATCCTTTTCCTTTTTTTCTAAACACGAGCATCTTGTCCTTTTTTTTAATTTTTAGATTTTAAATGAAGTCGAACCGTGAGGGTCTCACCATTCAGATTCAATGGTTCGTTGGTCTGAGAAGTAAGCCACACTCTTATACTTCTGATTAAGTTCATAGTAATGGGTAAATAGATTAAATTATGCGGAGACTTGATGATTTTGAAACCCGGAGGCAAATTTGGATAGAACGAATATAAAGTGGGTTGCATGTCACCATTTACGTAAGAATTTCCAATGATGTCAACATGCACAAAAATCGTGTTAATATTTATTATTTCAACGGTGTTTTGACTTTCTCGACTCCTCAAGTAGGTTCCTAAATGAAATCCCAAAACTCGAGCCAAGATCTTTTCACCCGTAAAGGCTGTTCTGTATTTTGAATCCTTAATTATCAAGTTGCTTCTCAAAGTGTTTACGTTCGGATGAATCGAAATACCTTCCCTGTCATGACCATTTTGATCTATCGAGTTTTTGAAAAAATTAATTCAAATCTTCAATTTCGTAAGTTCCGGGGGGTGACTATCACTTTCTGCCAAGTTATACCAGCATTTGCGGTGTATTTAATTTCATTATTTTTTGAATCGATCTTGTATATGCTGTTGTATGTGTCTAAATTAATAAGCGCCAATTCGTAGCTTTTTTCAGGGTCCAAATGAATCGGAGTATTTAGATTAAATGTCAAGTCAGAGTCTTTGCTAGTGAGGATAAAAGAACAAGAATCCATTTCTTTTTTTTAATTCTCTTTTTTCATTCGATAAACAGCGATATGAAGTGGCAAAAAGCACTTTTCGCCCTGCTCCAGATATAAGAAAGGGATAAAATAAGGCTTGACAAAAACGGGTTGCACTCTCTTCCAGACCCCCACTTTGATCATGTGAACGGAAGTTATATCATTAACCCCTACTTGATCCCATGACTGGAAGTGACCAGATCGACGAAAACGTATGAATGGTAGTAAAAGGTATTTTTCCACTCTCCACCATCTTGATGAATACGATAAAAAAAGGTTTTAACTCTCCTCCAGACCCCCACTTTTCATCTGGTGAATGGAAGTGCATCATTACCCCCCACTTTTATCAGGGGAGAGGAAGTGGTATTGTAGCAACCCACCAGATCGACGAAAGTCGGAAAAAAAGGTAGTTCTCCAGATTGATGGACCCCACTTTTCATCTGGTGAGCTGAAGTGCATCATTACCCCCACTTTTATCAGGTGACAGGAAGGGATATCGTAGCTACCCTCCTCCAGATCGATGAAGGCCGGGAAAAAGGTAGCACCCTCCTCCAGATTGATGAAAAATGGAGGACGCCATTACCCCCCACTTTTCATCAGGCGAGCGGAAGTGCATCATTACCCCCACTTTTATCAGGTGAGCGGAAGTGGTATCGTAGCAACCCTCCTCCAGATCGATGAAAGCCAGAAAAAAGGTAGTAAAAAGCACTCTCCTCCAGATTGATGAAAAATGGAGGACGCCATTACCCCACACTTTTCATCAGGCAAGCGGAAGTGCATTATTACCCCCACTTTTATCAGGTGAGCGGAAGTGGGGGTATATAGCTGACTTAATATCTTACCCTACTGTTGGGGGGAGGACGTAAAAGCTAATTCCTTGAAGGAGACCGCTAACTAATTGACTGGTAAGCTCTCATCTGCGTGTGGAAATTACTTCCAAGTCTCAAGGTGGTGTGTTTGAAACTTTGAATGCTGCTTCAAATAAAAATAGAATGGTACTTGGATGTGCGAAGGATTGAATGGCTGCTTCTACAAATTATCCTTCATTTTCTCGTCATTAGTGTGATGGGTTGTGTTGCTCTGTTTTTTACGGGATTGGATAGCTCCTGTGCCAGGTCGTTTGTAATGAGAACAAGCACCATAGTGGTTAGCCAGGTGCCGTTGCCGTTCACCGTTGCTGTACCATTCGCCAGGTGCTGTCCGAATGGCCCATAACAACGTTGGTATAGCATCCACATTAGAGCCATTGTCGGCGGCATAGTCCGATCTACGTGAGCCGAGCATCTCGAACTAACCAAGATGACGACGTTACTTTAAGGTGACGAAATCACCCTCGCTCGGCTGGCTGTGCTGCGATAATGTTATGGTACCTCTATCGCCTTCTCTTTTCTCCATGATACCAATTAATCACGTTTCATTGTCTGGCCCATGGAATAATAAATTGACATAAATCGCTGGAAATAATATTAAGGACAATTGAAAATAAGCCCACAGCGAAAATCATACACTAGAAATAACGTAGTTTAGTAAGCCACCTTTATGCACTTACGTTTCGTCGGAGTGGCATGACCTGGATTACGGCACTATGTAAGTGATCTGGGGCGAACTGGGTAGCCGGTTCGAATCCAGGTCATGCCACTCCGACGAAACGTAAGTGCACAAAGGTGGCTTACTGAACTCCGTTATTTCTACTGTATGATTTTTGCTGTTGCTTATTTTCAATTTTCCTTGGCCCATGGAATAACATACGCTTTTATTTTAATTTTTGCTAAATAACTTGAGAACTAATAAATCTATAGATTTGAAATTAACACCACTGCAAAGCACTTGAAAAAGGGTTCAAATCTGTGAATTTTTGTGAAATTTGTCGAAAATTTGATACTTTACTCAAACTGTTACCTGACACCAACCCATTACCGTTAGTATCTCTGCCGCTATCGATGTCATTATCGGTATCAGCCAAGTCTTACCATTGATGTTGTTGATAATTAAGTCAAAACTTAAGAATTAATCCATCAAAAAACACTAAAACATTCTACTTACATTGAAGGCTTTAGCTGAGGGAATGTCGGCAGATGTTTTGCTGTGTTGCCAAATTACGTCCAAGTTAAGGTCAGTGTTGTACAAAAGGTCCATAATGTTGCTATGTTCACCAATTGCTCTCATCCCTCCTGTACGTAGGCTGCATATGGTAATATCAGGCAATGCCTGAAAAAGCTTGTGAGTAACGGTAACATCAACTGTTACAGGATAGGAGTAGTAGTAATCTATTCTCTCGTATATCTGATATACAAGTAAAGCCACACACGTAACAAATACCAGTACCCAGATTACCTTAGTAACAAAGTGATGATTTTTCTGTGACAAGAATGCAAAGAAGGATGAACTCTTGGAATCGTTTTCTTTATCTAAAAGGGTTCGAATGATGCGACGCAAACGAGTGTTTAGGCAGTTTTCTGTTCCATTCAGTCCAGCAGGTTGTTCTGGTTGATAAGATTCCATTGAGAGTTCTTTAACAGCTGTCACCAGTTAAAATCCTGAAATAGATTAAAATTGTGTATTTACTACTAGTTGAATTGTTTTACTATTAATACTTCACTACTTCAGAGTTACTAATGCTACACCTACTTCATTCAGGTTGTGAAATGCACGACGAAGACTTCTTAATCTAGTAAAGACTGTCAGTAAAAAAAACGACACCGCAACAGATAGAAATGACGTCATCAGGTCGACAAGATGAGAAGCCGAGTGGACATCTAATCAAATCCGTCCATACGTCATCTTATTTGAAGCTGTGCATTTCTAATGACTGTAGGCTGCCGAGATACAATTTATTTTAGACGTGTTGCTGCTGTACCATCGTTAGGCTACAACTGTAACTAGGGCGTCATCAGTTTCACTGTCGACAAAATGGAGCGAAGCGATTTTATTCAAACGTCAAAATCGGGCGACGAAAATTGAATATATCTTCAATTTGGTTTCTTACCGATCTATCTGGATTTTATAGTATACCGATCTCGATTTCTAGCGGTATTGCAAATGTCGGTAAGGAATTACAAGAGGCAATGTTAATGTGTAATCGGGATCTTCGCAGCCTTGCAAAATGTGCTTTTAGTTGCTTACAGTTAACACACGCATGTCAGGCCGATGATTTGATTTGATTTTAATTGAGAGCAATGGCATAACGCCGTCTGTTTAACATCAACAATCAATCTTTTAAGAATCGGAGGCCTTTAACAATTAGAAACGACTTTGCATCTCGTTGTTCTTTTGATTTTGGCTCTTGCTATTGGTCCATTTTGTCACCCTGATGGTTCCTCAACCCCATGACCGATTCCGGATTTTTCTTTTGATAAATCTTGTCCGGACTACCGTGCTAACTGCATGCAAAGTTTGGTTTGGATAGTCTTTGTGGTTTTTGCGTGATGCGCGGTCTAAGATTACATTGGAGTCTCTTCATAGCCGAACTACGCTCGGCCTTAGGCCTTGGTTCGCTCTAATTAATGTTTCTGCCAAATAAAATAACATAAAATAACTTTAAGTTTGTTTCCTGAATGCAACGGTGCATGGCTTTATAAAATAGATTACTTCCAAAACCTTTTGTACTAACAGATTTATGTCTATACCATTTTGCACTACAAGCTAAACCAAAATTTAGATGGATTTTTTTAACCTTTGATGAAAACATGTCAACAGAGTTGGAGCAAATTCTGTAGTCCACCTAGTTTGGGACCGATGGTATCTTTATATAAACGTTACATGTGGACATCTGAAACCTTGATTAATCTGCACCAATACATTCGTAAACCCCGACAGAAAATAAGATACAAACGACAACAGCCCTAATGAGAGGACCCAAGGAAAAAAGCTTTAAAAAAATAAAAAGCAAGGGAAGAAAAAATTACCTCATTTTAAATTTTCCCCCTCTACATGCCTTGTGGGTCAGAGTAAAAATGGTTGGTGAGAAGTAACAACAGACCGAGTGATTAGTGACATGGATGCGTGGAGCCAATTGGTAATGACACAATTAAACGTCATCAGACAAGTCGATTTTATTTGTAAACAAAATAGTACAAGGATGAAGAAATCAAAAAACCAGCTAATGGCTACGAACAAATCTGATAACCTCTCTGACTCGTGACTCGACTACACTAGCAACTACTCCGCGTTAACTTATTGACGTAACTGGCTTAGATAATGACAACAAAGCCAAGAATGCAGTAGATATTAAGGCACTCAGACGGAAATCATGTCTCTATGGTTATTTGGGGAAAATGTAAACACTGGAACGAAGTGTGTTGAACAACAAGAGAAGCCCAAGGTGCACATGAAAGTCAACACAACCTGACGTTTCGAGCTGGCACAGCTCATTATCAAGGGAATAAAAACAAAATACACTTAAAATGCACTTAAATTTAAAAAAAAAATTAAATGAGGAAGAACATGTTTCTTACCGCTGGCGAAAATTGAGTGCAGACTGGGTTTTATTAATTTAGTGGCGAGGGAGTCAAACAGTTATTTTTATGGCACCCTGGCGTCAGAATTTGGTGACAGAGTGCTCTTTGATGAGTGCTAAGTATTTTTAAACCTGACTAACCCTGACTGCACTCAGTTTTCGCCACTTCTTCTTGTTATTTCAGCACAAAGAGCTCACTCTTTTATTTTTAATTTTAATTTTAAAAAAATGTTATTCTCCTTTTTAATACTTTATGAAACTTTATGCACCTTTATGCAACTTTAAGTGTATTTTGTTTTTATTCACTTGATAATGAGCTGGAGTCAGCTCGAAACGACGGGTTGTGTTGACTTTCATGTGCACTTTCGGGCTTCTCTTGTTGTTCAACATATTCTTTGGTTATTTAGCATTAAATGAACACTTTTGCTGGTCACAGACATGTAGAGTCATAATGAGATACGCTGTAAATTAAGAAAGATTCAATGCAAATCCAGCCTTAAATCTTACCATAAGTAATAACGATAAGCGATACGTCTGTACCAAACTTCTTTGAATCTGAAAACTGCATGGAATCTATGTAGTGTGACGTGGATTTAAACAGAATCACCACGTGGCTTCTAGTGGTTGGTGTACACTGTTTACTTACAGATCGTTAACGCCAGATTGAAAAGCACTGAGTCACAGTTCAAACAAGTCGACTCATGAACACATCATTATGATTTTCAGCAGGCTATCTTAACGTAAAGCTTCATTGGATTTTTAAGTAAACAGTGTTTGCAAACTATTAGACGCCATGATGTGCAACAGCTTACATCCAGGTCAGACAGCATTGATTTATTTTGGTTCTTAGTTCACATGCACTTGGAAGTTGGAAGCAGACTTATTGCTTATGCTAAATTTTATAAGTGCCTTGTGCATGATTTTGCTACGACAATTAGTGTTAAATCTTGAGTTTCAAACACTTATATTATAAAGCCCCCAAAAAAGTGAAAGGGACCATAATATTAGATCGGATTTTCTAATTACGTAGTTACTAAAAAAAAATGGATGTTGCAAATTTAACGAAAAAATTTGATATCTACCCCAAAACAAAACTTATTACGGATTCCCACCAAGTTTTTCCGCCGTTTGAAGTCGTGATATCAAACGTCAAGCTCTTTTGCCCTAATCCCGAACTATTATTCAGGGGTCTTAGCTTGACGAAAGAGCTTGGTGTTTTCTATCGCAACTTCAAACGTCCAAAATGCTTGGCAGGAATCCTGAACAAGTATAGTTTGGGGTAGATAAAACTTGTTCTTTTGCATTTTATTTACCGCAAAAATATTCATTCGTTCATTCGAACTTTCTGTAGCAATGTTGGTGTGTTGATATCACTCCTTTGAAGGTCCAACCATTCGAAATTTAGCGGTTCCTTTAAACAGTTTTGGTTTTTGATATGAATTTTACTACTTAAGTAAGAACCAGACCCACGCCTTCGTTTTCTTACTTATGTAAGAATTCAATGCCTAGCAGTGAGTGGTTCGTAACAGTGGTAAGACAACGGTTTCATTGTTGCAGCATTGTGTCTTCGTGATATAAATCCACTACTGCTACAGTGATCCAACAATGAAAGAGTTGTACAAATCCCTTTTACCAGTTTTGGTTTTTGATCACATCACTTCTTTTTTTTAAATTGTGTATTAGACTCAACTATCCTGCAAGATTTGTAATAATGTGCCATGTCAACAATACATTGAGTGGCCATTTTTCCAATATTCTAATATCGCATCACTCATTTGAGAGGCCGAACCATTCTCAACTTAGTTGCGTCTTTATCAGTTTTTAATTTTGTTTTCCATTTTTTGCTGTCCATGTTTACATATCCCAAATCGTTTCTAAAGTATTATAAAACAATTTCACTCTTTAAATTAACAACTATTAATTTTTAAAATACGAAGTATGAGTTCTAGGCATAGAATTCTTACTTACGTTAGTAAGAAAACGAAGTGTTTGGTTCTTATTTACGTATGCAAATCTGATGCCGCTATCAATGTTTACGTTTCAATGTGACCAAAATAATACATTTATTGCAGTTGAACTATGACCAGAAGGAAAGAGTTATATTTGATTAGCATAAACAAATAGGCATTAATTGCAGTTATACAGGGTGTCTCAGAAGTCATGGTCATAAATCGACAGGGAGGTAGAACTGATCACATCTATAAAAAAAAAAGCCTATAATACATACGCCGGAAATGACTCGTTTCCGAGATAACGGGGCCTGTTCCCCAGGGTGACACAGGCGTAGTCAGCCAACTTTCAGGGGCAGCGCACCAAATGCTTAAAAAATGAAACAACGCGTGACGGTGAAGACACGCTTAGGAACGAACCGTTCCTTACAAAGTTATTGCTCATCCATCCTAGACGAGGCGCCGACATATTAGGATATAGGTAACTGCTACAAACAAAGCAAAACGCCAAAAAAAAAAGTAGTAAGTTGAAATTGCCTAGACAGTGGCTTTGACCGCTTCCCCAGAAGGAACCTTTCGTGCCTCACGCAGACTGAAAGCGTTGTTGCACATGCCACACAGCCATGATGAAAAAAAAAGTCAAAACTTGATTTGGTAGAAAAACGTAAAACTTCTCATTAATTTCTCTACTTGTGGAAAGAAAAGTCTTCTCCCACTTAATATCTTTGGTTTAGAGGAAAACGATAAAACTTCCGAATAATTTCTTTACTAGAGTATGGCACTTAACTTCACCAACCAAGAACTAGCCGACATGCATTACATGTACGGTCGGGCCGACGGCAATTCTGTAGAAGCAGCCAGGCTGTACGTTGTGAGCTATCTGAACCGAAGGCATCCGGACCGTCGTACGTTTATTCGGCTTCACCAACATCTGTGTGAGCGCGGGTCATTTGCGGTACCACCACGAGAAGGAAGGCCAAGAAATGTTCGTACCCCTGAACTGTAAGAGCGGGTGTTAGGCCCGTCGCAAATTGGGGAGCCAAATAAAGCAGCAACCAGCAACCAAGAGCCAATGGCTGCCAGCAGCAGCTGCTGGCCGCCATATTGGCTGATGCAAGTGGCTGCCTGAAACCATTTTCAGGAAACCGGCAGCCATGTTTCCCGTGTCTGGACAATTCAGACCCAGTCAGCCAAGTTGCGCGCAACCGACGGTTTCCACCTCCAAAACGAGGCTACATCCTGGCATTTCAGCAAACATGGCGCTTGGAATTTCAGGTCCACTTCGCAGGAAACAAAGCTGACGAACTGTTATGCAGGCAAGAAACAACATATAATCGAAGAAGTTGTTTGCAGAATTGACGCGCAAGTTAGATATAAAATAAAAAATGTTTTATTTCATGTTCGATAAGCCTATTTTGTGGGATCCAAAGCGTCTACAGGGCAACGAGCATGACGTGCGGGAATCGTCTGTTACTAGGGGTCATAATCCTATCGTCGCTGACTATGTTGTCGGAAATTCTGTTTTACCAAGAGTGTCTGAGATGAAGATCCTAGGTGTCACTTTAACCAATTCTTTAAACTGGGACAGTCACATCAGCGATGTTACAAACCGATCGGGGAAGCAACTACGTTTTTTAAGCAGGATCCTTCGGGGTTTCACCCCTGCTACAAAACTCACTGCATACAAAAGTATGGTTAGATCTGGAATGGAGTATGCTGCTGCTGTGTGGGATCCGTATCTGGTGAGCCAGATTGACAAACTTGAGGGTATACAGAGGAGGGCCATCAGGTTCATTGAAAACAACTTCAGCACTTACGACAGTGTCAGTGAGATGGCAAAGAGCTTAAATTTACATGACCTGCATGAACGCAGAAGGATTATTAGGCTCTCTCTACTGCACAGGATTGTGCACGGAAATACTATTATTGATGCTGATCTCCGATTAGCCAAACCTTGCTATTATGGAAGACAGGATCATTTCAAGAAACTAAGAGTGTGGCAGCCGGCAAATGACTTTTTTAAGTACTCTTTTTTTCCTAGATCTGTTGTCGAATGGAACAGCCTTCCGGATGAGTGTGTCCAGAACACAGACCTCACTAGGTTTAAGAATTCTTTGGGAGCTTTTGGAAAGCTGTAGTCTTGCTGTTGTCCTCTTTGTTCTTGTTTTTTGTGCTTTTGTTGTATATTGTTTTGAATTTAAACTGATATGCACGTTAGTGCATTAATTTTAAATTAAATTAAATTAAATTAAAGAGTATTGAGGGAAGATTACGATAAATGGAATTAAATGTGGCAGGTATAAAAAAAACAGGCTAGCCGTCTTTCTACATGAGAATGTCGTAATTTGACGAACCATTGTGCACAGTGTGGCGTAGACAGTGGCCCATATTGTCTGCTTTTGAAATGAAAATCACTGACAGTAGTTTACACACCAGTGAGAAGCCGTATAATTGGGCTGATACCGGTGCAACTCACTCCACACTAGCGTTTTCAGAACAAGCTGAGAAATTCTTGCGTGACATATCCTACGAATAGGTGCCATTTGAAGTTGACAGTACTAAATTTTAATGTGCAAAAATGTAACACAGGCATTAGCCCAGAGATACACTGTACAAGTGTGTGCAGTGTGGAGGTGATCACTTCAGATTTTCTTGCACCATATTACATTATAAACCAAAGTCTCATATAGCAGAAATGAACACAACTCCCGAAAAAGGAGAACCCCTAACAATTAAAACTAGCGAGTGTTTCAATTTTTTTTGCTAGAAGTTGAAACTGGTACGTTGGTGGCCTGAAAAGAAGTTGAAATTTGCACATTGTTGCCTCGACTAACAATTAGCTCTACGCGGTCATCTCAGAGGCAAGTATGAATTGACGTCATGCACGAGGAACAGTTATTTTTCACACGGTACGGATTGCTCTAGCCAAAGCTATAAACTCGGAGTGGGGAGAAGGGCCTGAACGGAAATTACCCGTTTGTGGGGCAGTGCGTCTGCTCTTTAGAAGAAAGAAAAGAGTTTGAAAGGGTGGCCAGGGTGGGGGGGGGGGGCAGTATGTCTGTTACCATTAAGCATGTGATTACGCATTAACTGAACCATACAAGAAATTTTTTTTGGGTAGGATAGGAGGAAAGGAGCAGGGGAAAGGGCACGTACAGGATGGGAGTAAAAGGGGAGCATTCCAACAAGCGAAATGCCTGTCACGTTCAACGTTTAGGCCACACCCACCCAAAACTGGGAAACAACCGCGGGCAAAACAATAAACAGGGCGAAGCCACACTAGAAATAATGCGAGCAGTGTACACCTCCATTTTAAGGCAAAGTCTCATAGCAAAAACACGACAACCTCCAAAGGATAACAAACACAACAGCCACCCCTACAATGATAACGTGTCATTTCTTTGGCCAGAAGATAAAACTGTTAGCCTATGTTGTTGCATTGAAAAGTTGAAATTGGCACATTATTGCCTCGCATAACAATGTGCTCTGCGTGGTCATCACAGAGGTAAATCTTAAATGACGTTATGAACGAAGGACAGTTAATTTTCGCACGGTAGAGATCGCTCAAGCCAAAGCAAAACAAACCCAGGGCGAAGCCGGGTACGAATGCTAGTATATCGATCATATATCCTACAATTAATGACCTTTTGAGTGATATACAGCCGAGCTGGCAACAATGACAAAACGCATTGTTGTGACGAATGCGCACCCGCACTTTCATCCAAATTGCAGGCGTTTCAACAAACGTTTCATGAATCACTGGCAGTTGCATCCGGATTTGCCCGGGGTTTTGTTTAGCGCAGGGTTTCATTTCGCGGTTCTCATCCAGTGTTTGGTTTGATGGGTAATTTTGCATGTTCACAATTTTTCTTCACCCAATAATTCCCCTTTCCTCCAATCCTCGCTCTCCCCTACATTAGTCCCCCATCCTCTCCGAGCCCTTCCCTCTTCTTTCCCTTCCCGACCTCCTACCCATCTTCAGCTTCCCTTTCTCCCCTTTGCAACACGTACTTGAATTTGGATGGGTAGTTGAATTAAATACTGCTCCTCCCCTTCTTCCTCCTCCTTTTGCAGCATTTGGAAATATTTGGTTTGGTCTTCATCCCCAAAACAACAAAAAATTACCATTTAGGTTTAGTTAATCCGTAATCATAGGCTAAATAGTAACGTACGCATTGTACTCTTCCCCCCTCCCATTCTCTTTAGTTATCACATTAGAATGCCAAGAGCCGGGCTAACACCGCACTGCCAAATGCACGAAAATTATGCATCCACCGCTCCACCCCTACTCCCAGTCGCTTCGGTTTGAGCGATCCGTACTGTGTGCGAATAAAAAAACCTATCCTTCTTGCATGACGTCATTTAAGTCTTGCAGCTGAGATAACCGCACAAGCTAATGTTAGTCGAGGCAACAACATGCCAGTTTCAACCTGGCAAAAGAATTAATACGTTCGCCCGTTTTCATTGTTTCATTATTCAGTTGTTGTGGTACTTGGCCTTGTCCGTGTGGTGCCTCGTTCTCATGTCGATTGTGGCATGTCAAAGATCCTGGGTTTTCCGCTAGGATTTCTCCAGCTAAATTGTCCCTTTCATCGTCGTGGGGCAGATAATGCAGTTTGGGTTCGTGTTCTCTAAATACAAACAACTTTGTCTTGTCGTGGGGCAAATAACCCAGTTCGGGATCGTGCTCCCTGAAAGCAAAAACAAATAAACAATCACCTAATCACCTTCTATTGTCTTGAATGTTTGCTTTATAATGTTAGATTATGGCGTCAGGATAATGCTTATAGATTACTTCCATTAAAGGATAAATTACAGGTTTATGGAGAATAAGAAGCAATCAATAAGATGAATTGTCGCCACTGAATAACTGCCCGGCAGAGTCGGAATTATTTTTCTGCCATGTAGCATTACGCAGATTTTGCCTACCCAGCCTTAGCCCTAGCCGTCCCCCCCCCCCCCCCCCCCC
>JAHWFP010213558.1:0-11353 GCA_023313725.1 Lithobius niger
GAATAGAGCCCTCTGCCCACACACGGTTGAACATCCCCAGCAAGAACTGCTGGGAGGCAAGGGTCAGATGTTTCAACAGTTGATAGTGAACATCATCAGGCCCCGGCAAATGAGCCAAGAACGAACGATCACCTCAGACTGGAGCCCGAGAAACGGGCCGATGTTTTGCAAATACGGATCACGCTACGAATAGCACTCCGTAAGCCACTATGGGGGGAAGGGGGGGGGGAACCGTAAGAACGTCACTCAGAGACCCATGATTCAAGAGAGGGGGACAGCGTATCCTGGCCCAGGTCGGGCAGCAAAACAAAAAGTGTTCTACCATCTCTTCCACTTCACCGCATGCGCATAAGGGGGTTGAGCACCACCCAAACCTGTACAAGTGGCTGTGCAAAGGTACATGGCCAGTGCGCACCCTAGAAACAAGACTTGCGTCTCTCCCGGGCAACAAATCTAAAGTGCTGGGCAAAGAAACAGTAGGGTGCAATTCAAACAACCTCCTTCCTGTAGCACCCGCTTCCCACGCCACCTGCTACGCCTGAGACAGCAAAGTTAACACAGGGCGCAAGTCCCTAGGGCACGCTGGACACCTGACTACGTTACTTCTAGATTCGAAACCTTTCCGGGCAAGTTCATACGCTACCTCGTTACCAAAAACGGCAGAGTGACCAGGTACCCAACTGACGGAAACCCTAACACCAAGCCGATACGCAGCGAGGAGCTTGCTGCCAATTTCAACGCAGATGGGGTGATCAACCTCCAACCAATACCGGCCTTAGACTCCGAATACACGGTAAAGCTCGGCAAACCAAGGTCCAGGCCCTCACCAACAGCAATGGACAACACGTCCAGTTCTCCCAAAAAAGCTGACGGCAGGCCGGAGAGGAAATAACTTCTTTCCACGCGCAGTTCTGGAATGAATATCCCCACTCCACCTTCCCAAACGCCCTTCACAATAGATGCCGACAGTACCACAACCTGACTGCACCACATCCAGGGACAAAAGGCGCGAACAAATCTGGGGGCCAGAAACCCCCCCAACTGCCGTTCAAGGAGGAGGGTGGCACCTAACCCCGGAGCACCTAACCTTCTCCTCGCTGGCGAACTCAGGGTGCTGAACCTATCCAAAGTGCTTGCAAGTGGATCAGCAGTCCCTCTGGCAGTAGCTCTGAGACAGAGTCTCACAAGCAACTCCCTGGCATGAATGCTTAATGGATGTTCGCCCTCCAAGATTGGCGTCGAAGGCAGACAAGCTGAAATGATCCGCAAACAGTCATTAACCGAGACTTGCACGCTTTTGATGGCAGCCACAGAATTCGCCAAAATAGGCAAGTGAAAGTCAATACTGGCCCTTATGTATGCGCGATACATGATAACAACAACACATCTTTTTGCAACAAGCTCACTTGAGACAAGCGATTTAAGGATACCAAGTCTCGAGGACACAGCTTCCTCAACAATAGACACGTCAACATGCCAGGACAGCCGTGGGTCCAAGTATATGCCTAGATACCTAACACTAGGTTTCGAATGAACAAGGGAACCGCCAACAGTAATAGTTCCAGCCAGCGAAGGCCCTCTAGAGAAAATCACGAGCTCTGTCTTGGCCGGTGAGAGAAGCAAACCCATAGAGGCCAGGCGGCACTCCCCTCTGGCAACAACACCTTCAAGGATGCACAAGAGGGAATGCAAATCCTCCCTCACAGCCAGAACCATTGTTTTGTTTTCACAGGTCTTATTGTTGTCGGCCACTCTGCAAGATAGCAATGATAAAACTCGTGCTCTGCAGTAATTGTTGGTGTGCAGTTTCAAACAATTAGGGCGTGTTTACGCAACGACTCGCCTTTGTATTCTCGCAGCTAGGAGCTAGAAATTATCTCAAATTCCAACATGGTGGCAGATTTAGCTCTGTCAGCTCGCAACGAAACGAGCCAATAACTAAGTTTAGAAGCAATTGGGAAAATTGTTTCGTCAGGAGGAATGCTTTATTTTATTGGCACAGATTATAGGACTGCAGTCATTCACTCCAACCAGGTCGGATTTTGCTAATCCAGGTAGCGTTGTTACCATGGCAACAAGACCTTTGCCATCGCGATTAGATTTTCGCAGCGAGAATGCAAAGGCGAGTCGTTGCGGAAACGAGGCCTTACGCTCAACTCTGAAAATCCGCATTTACGAAATAAGTAAGCCATTCCATCGTGTTTAGGTGCAGGCCTCGAATTGACAACATGACTTAGTTTGATTCGAAACTATATGCCTTTAGCTGAAACAAGGATTCGTTCAAAGGGTTTCAAAGGGTTTAACGAGAGTTAACCACTCGTGGTCATCTGCCCGAAGCCCTAAGGCCCTGTGTCTGCCCTATGTTCTTTAAAAAAAAAAAGGGTTAAAGGGTTTAACGAGCGTTAACCACTCCTGGTCATCTGCCCGAAGCCTTAAGGCCCTATGTTCTTTCCTTGTACCCATCAACAATCAACGGTTTAGACGAAAATGTTAGGCACCGTAGCAAAGACATAACACGTGCACGAAGAATGAAATGCGATTAAAGTGATTGTTACTTACTTACACTTGCTCTTAATACTTGTCTTATGACTTCTACCTTATTAAGTAGACTATGTATCTCAATAGTACTAGTCGAGTATTCTATCAGTACATTAGTATTATTCCAGTATACTATCGGTATATCAGTAGTACTATATTGGAACAAGATAAGAAGCTGCAGTTACGACGCCAAATAAACATGCTGTAGTCGTAGTATTCAGGAACTGCGTAAGCCAGTGTACCGGTCATCTTGACAATTCCAGATTGCAAAATGAAACATGAATTGTTTTTCGTCTAGATGGCCGCACAATGCTTTGCAGTCCCTAAATGCTAAGACAGCAGAAGGTTTGCTTTACTAAAACAATTGGAAGTACAGGATCCCGTTCCCTATAAGTAAATCTTGCTACACTGTAGTATACTGTGCTGAATGGTGCGACATTATCTATATATTACATAAAACGGAGCAGGCGGCCAAGTCACCGGCCACGCCATTCCGTCGTACAATCAAGTACCCCACCATGTAGTGCCATCTGTTGACGGGATTCGCCTTCAAACTAGGGGTTGGGACACTTTTCAAACGTCTTCGAACAGATGGCGCCACTTACCAAACCTGCCATGTCGCTGTCTGTTGACGTCCTTGAACTACAAGTTCGGGTTATAACACTTTTTCCAAAGTCTTCGAAGAGATGGTGCCACTTACCAGACCTGCCGCACCGTTTTTTTTTTATCGGTTTTTGGTATTGTTGTGGTGCCAAAGCGACAACAAAGTTTTACTCGCGTGGACTGTGCCATTGTCGGCGTTTGAGCTAAAAAAAAAACAAAAAAAAAACCCGTGTCTACTAAACCAGACAACTTTAAATCAAACGACGATTGGTTTATAATTTCGAGGCCTCCTCAAAATTGGCAGCCTGATACGATGGAAAGGCGTATTTATTTCCTAAAAGTTCACTTCCAGAAAGGAGTTGAATTGTTTTTAAAAAAGGGTTTAAAGGGTTTAACGAGCGTTAACCACTCCTGGTCATCAGCCCGAAGCCCTAAGGCCCTATGTCTGCAACAGCCAGATTACCAGGTGGTCACCCACCCAAGTATCAATCCAGCCCAATGCTGTTTAACTTCGGGGATCGACGAGAACCGGTGTTTCCAGCACTGCAAGGCCGCAGAGCTGAATTGTTTTGATTTTTTGATTGATATTTGATATTTTATTGAGCCTACTCGGCCTTTAAGCCACCCGCTCAGTCTAAAAACTACTTACATACTAAACCAGAATTAAAACACAGTACAAATTGACCAAGATGCATAGCTGTGACCCTGCCCCGTGGGAATACGTAGGGGCATGAAACCAACCAGGGAGGACAGATCCAGAGTTACGTATCAAACCTGCGTGTAGCCCGGCAGAAACCCAGGACTCGGCCCAACATTCCCCCGCCGGGTGGAGCATGAGGCGGGACCCCCATGACCTCAGCCAACGGTTCCCCGCTCCCCAACACAAATCGCCGTTGTGACGCCCAACGGGGACATTCCAATAGAAAGTGCCCGACTGTTTCCGGCCCACCACCACAAACACACTCTGGCGACCTCGCCCACCCCAAGCGGGCGAGATGGGCCCGAAGCAGGACATGACCCGTGCGCAACCGTGACAACAGGCCAGCATCCCTGCGGGAAAGACCGTTCAGTAACCGCGGAGCAGCAGTAGAGGGATGCAAAGAGAAGAGTCGTCTCCCCGTCGCACCCGTAGCCCAAACCGCCTCCCATTTCCCCTGCATAGCCCTACCAACCACAGGCCTCAAATCACATGGACCGAGAGCCACGCGCACTTCACTGCAACCCCCGTCTGCACCTCGGCGAGCCAGGGCATCAGCCTGCTCATTACCGAAAAGCCCTGAGTGCCGCTTTACCCACCCAATCGACACAAATAAGCCTTGCAGACCCAAACTGTAGATCTTCCACCCCACCTCCCGTGCGATTGGGTGGGAACACTGGAGTGTCCGGAAACACCTCCCCAAGAAACCCAACCCGGCTAGAGAGTCTGTCAGAACACAAAATTCAGAGAAACCTAGTTCTAACCCCACGTCAACAGCCACAGAGACTGCAACCAACTCGCCCACAAAAGCTGATGGGAGAGCACAAACGGTGTACCCATACTCCAAACGCAGCTCTGGTATGCACACCCCAATTCCCCCACTCTCCAATTGCACAAAGGAAGCGTCACAAAACACACGGGCACAGGTAGCCGGCAGACGCAGTGGAACCTTAGGATCCAGCATCACCGAAGCAGCAGCACCACACCACACCCACGGGGCCGGAGGATGCACAAACACCGGCAACGGGTAGGCACCAAGACAACCCTGATCCAAGAGGGAAACACCTAGCCCTGGAGCACCAAGCAGCGCCTGGGCGTCAGGAGACAAGAGCCGATAATCGCAAAGAATGCGAGCAAGAGGATCCGCCTTGCCCCTCGCAATCGCCCGCAGGCAGAGCCTCATCAGTAGCTCCTTTGCCTGGAACAACACAGGTTGCTCCCCCGCCGTTGATTAATTGTTGGTTAATTGTTTTTAAGTGGGCGGCAACAATCGTTGCTTGCAACAATGTCCCAATGCACGGTACCGAGGTGAATTGTTTCAAAGGATTAACTGAAACATAGGGTTACTTGCTTACTGAATGCTGGATTTCTCAGGGGTGTAAGAATATATTATATCTAACTCTATGCTCAGGGCTTTTTTTAGCCTTCACATACGCATGCGACTTTTCCGGGGCTGCACCAAAGGGAAATGTCACGGGGCGACGTTTTCGGAGAGGGGAAGGCGAGCAAGCGTGTATGGGGGGACACGTATGAGAATCTGGGAGGGGGGCAGGAGTGTGGTAATTGGGGGTTAAAGTAATTGTTTTGGAGAGAGCATGTGTGGGAGCCATTTACATGTTCGGTCTTTGGTTTGATAAATTTAAGACCAAAGACCAAACACTTGAGGTACCAGAGGAAGGCGGAGAGATATTCAGAACCCACACTATGGGAGTGCAGGAAGGGGATGCAACGGGGTGCGGCAGGAGAAGGGGGAGCAGGGATGTACGGGTGGTGGGTACGGAGGGGGGGGGGGGGGGGGGTGCGCAGCGTGCGCACGAGCACAACTAGTTTTGCATAAACAGTGTACAACTATCACGGTTCTGTGGGACACCGTAAATAGATGTAATAATATGAAAGATTGTACTTGTATACTTTCTACTTTCAAGACCATAAAGACTAAAATTGCAAGGCCTGCACCTGCTTAATTTTTATTTTTATTGCCTAACCGAAAATATACATTACCTGTTTTTTATAGCGTTTCCCTCCTTTTCAGCGATTATTTCCCTAGAAACTAGAAAGTTGGCTGTATGTACTCGGCGCAGCCGTCGGATGGTATTATTTCTCCGCACCCAGAACCTATACAACGGAGGGAAGGCCTGGTTGGGAGTTAAGGTAATGTATATTTTCGGTTAGGCAATAAAATCTAAAATTAAGCAGGTGCAGGCCCTGCAATTTTAGTCTTTTTATAGCCGACGAAAATATACAGTACCTGTTTTTTATAGCGGACTTTGTAACCTGGAGGAGGGCTAGGTTCGCTGTCCCCTCACGTACAAGCCGTCATCCCCGGGAACTAGTCCCTGGCGAAGACAACCCTGAGATCTGAACCAATTCCACTAATACCAAAACAATATGCGGCTCGAGGAGCGATCCGCTGTTTCGGAAGGTAACATCCTAAGCGAGGCCTGGCAGTGCGGTAAGATATCATAATTTTAATAATGGTTAAGAAGCAGAAGAAGGCACCGCATCAGGGGTCTTAACACCGTGGGGTACAAGATAGGAAATCAGACAGAAATTAAATACTGAAAAGACCTACTTTGCTGGGAAGATGATCTTCTTATGTGAGACGGACAGGCAGATGGTGTTGCAGCTGGTATAGGAAGAAGTGAAGAGCGAGCGTCGTCCGCAGGATGGGAACCGATGGCACAAGGCTTGAAAAAGATGATCAGTACAGATAGTGTTTGTGGATACCTAGACGTGTGATGAAGCAGACTGCAGCGAATGCAAGGAGCGGATGGTGTTCGTAAAGCGGTGGCGGTAATCACGGAAGGTAAAAAAAAAAACACGTATTCGAAGGCGAAGCAAAATCATGTTACCAGGTTATGATATAAAAGCTGAAGGAATGACGGCTGGTTAAAGCCAGGTACCTTTGTAGAGAAGGGGGGATTGATTCCTGGTGATTTTGATATCTTGGAAGAGATAGGCAAGGATCGCGATTGCACCGTGCCCACGCGGGAGGCGGATGAAGCGGAATCCTCACCGAAAGGTTTGAAGCAGTCAGAAATTTTGAAGAGACACTAGGACAATCCATCCGTGGGTTGAAGAATTACTGCGTGTTGTAGCTGGTTACGTCCGGAAGATGCTGGTTGCGAGGCGGAGTAATAGTGGACGTGCAGGAGATATTGCGGGTATGAGTATGGGTGACGGTACAGGATGCACCAAGGAAGCGCATCCTGTTCGTTCCGTTGGTGTTGACGGCAAGGCAGTGATTCCCAGGACTGAAATTTTGCGGGAACGATGAACGGGAGAAGACATTGTGACTATATGCAATCAGCAAATGCAGGTCACGATTTGTGATTAACTGGGGATCAAACCAATGCCAAACTCTGGAACTCTGGATTGAGACTTGCTGGGGATGAATCGGGACCGAGTACATGAAAACTTTTAGGCACTTGGTTGGGCTGTGACCAGTTCGGGATCTATTTCACACCTTGTGACCATTTTGTCGCATAAATTCGGCGTTTGTCACCAGGCGTCAGGCGATGACTCGAGAGGGGAGGTAGGAAGGGCTTTGGTTAAGTATGTTTTAGGCAAAAAAGAAACCATTTTTAGCTGGCCTGGCTGGGGGCCGGCAAAATGTTCTTTCTTTGTTTGCCAACATATTAACATAACATATTATTAATTTAGCATTATCAGCAGACCTCGTCAAACTTGGTGGCGGGCACCGATCTGATGGGGCGCCCCGGGATGCAAGCAGGCGTTCCCCCGAAATTTTTATTATAGTAAAAATTTGCACTTTATTCAGAACAGGATGTTGAAACAGGAAGTTGGATCCCTTTCGTAGGGTTTGGTGGCCCTGAAAAGTACCGTTGTTTATGATGGGTCTTGCTTCCTTCTATGGATTGCTTGCTTCCATCTGGGATTTCGGAGCAAGTTGTAGTAATTAATTTGTGAGAGGGAAATGACGATAAAAATGGGTCCACTGACTAGACCAGACTCACAAAAGGCATATAAAAGCATTGAATTAATTTATTTTCAGCGGATTTCTTGTGTATGATTTTCGCTGTTGGCTTAATTTCCAATTTTCAATTTGGGATGGCTTGCGTCTACTTCGTTCTGAGTGCTGAAGGGGGCTTAACTACAGTTCTGACTGCAACGATTGGTCCCAGCCGGTGTAGTCCCTTCTGTTCTCTTGACATGTTCCTCAGGTGTTGGGAGGTGAAAGTCGTTGAGTAATGCCAGGAAGCTGCTTGTAGAATTTATTCTTTTGGGTTGGCGTTGTGGAGTGCCCATGATGTAGGAACCACTCTGACCTTGTGTACTGCTGCTCTTTCCCTGCTTAGGTTGGTTTTGTCATACGCGATGTCGATGGTTTTCTTTATCCAGCGGGAGATCATGGCGGCTGAGGTTTCTCCTGTTTGGCGGTCTACTGATAGGAAAAGTTGGTTTCTGACTGTACGTATGTCTTCGTGTTGAGTTCTTGTGAGGTAGAAACGAAGTGCTCGGATGGGGCATAGTAAGCATTCCGGCTCGTCACCTGTCAAGGTTGAGAGGGCTGGGAAGGTTATGGGTTTTGGTGGTTCGGATGGTTTTTGGGTTTTGGCTCGAAATCCTGCTCTTGGGTGAAGGGTTACCGACGAGAAATTTTGACCAAAGATTCAGTAGGCTGGGTCTGCTGATAGGGCTTGGATTTCGGAGCAAGTTGTAGTAATTAATCTGTGAGAGGGAAATGACGATAAAAATGGGTCCACTGACTAGACCAGACTCACAAAAGGCATATAAAAGCAAAGATTTAATTTTCAGCACTGATAAACATATGTGCGCCTTGATAACCTACAACAACGGACAAAATGAGCATGGCACACCAAAAAATAAAATATGGTACTGTACATTATACTGACAAACTAATAAAAACACACAAAAATCGCAGGGACCAGCCCATAACAAAATCAACAGGGTGCGACCACGTTGGATGGTGACATCACAATACCATTAAATTAAATTTACTGGGAGGAAATCAAACAAGGATTTCCATCTTTGATGGATTGGAAAATTCTTGACCACGTTCAATACTTTTTGTGAATCTCTAGTTGGGTAGGGATCTTTTCAATTGGTTCTGGTAGAGAACCTCGGTTTTGCCAACTAAAATGGTGTGGTTACAAGATTCTCTATGCTTAGAAACTGCATATTTGCCTTTATTCTTAGAAATGGCACCTGAGTGGTCACATTTTCGGATCCCTAAGGCCCTCTTACACTGTCCAACGTAAATTGAGGTACAAGAGTTGCACTTAATGATGTAATTAATTACTACTACTATTGCTCTCGGTGATGTCTTCGTGCTGTGTGTCGTCTCGTCAGCGAGAGCAATAGTTGTAGTAATTAATTACATCATTAAGTGCAACTCTTGCACCTCAATTTACGTTGGACAGTGTAACGTTCTTCAGTTAAATGCAATTACATTGTTAAGAACGCCACACACTTGAAAGATCAGTTGGAAGTGTTCTCCATCCCTGACTGGGAAGGAGGGGGAACTTTCGTCTCGTACGATGTGGTAGCCTTATTTCCTTCCATAGACAGAAACCTCATGCTACAATGCCTCAAGGAACGACTTGAACACCCAGAAACCCTTCAGAACCTAAAAAATTTAACCCCGGACCAAATCATTTCCATCGTGGATACCATTTTCAAGACAAGTTACTTCGTACACGAGGGAGTTTTCTACTCACAACTCCAAGGAGTCCCAGCTGGCTCGAGCATTTCCACCTTTCTTTGCGATGTAGTCCTAGATAAGTCAGACACCCAGATTCACAACTCACACATACCCCACCTGTACTTCTTGGCACGCTACCTTGATGACATTTTTGCCTGGATGAAGAACCGAAACCACACTGACATCATACAGGCGGACCTCAACTCGTTTCACCCTTCAATCCAGTTTACCGCAGAACATGAAAACGCTCAAAGCCCCTGGCTCGACCTACAAATCCACAAAGACCTCTTCCTTTAAAAAAGTGTTCACAACTCACAATCTGAAACCTACTCAAACCTTTCGTGCTCTTCAGTACGACTCGGCTCACCCACCTTCGGTTCTTAGGGTAGAGCTCAGAAGGTCACTGCTCCATTGCTCGATATAGGAAGACCAGGACATTGAAATCACCAGAATCATCCATAAGTACAAAAACTAAATGAATATCCTCCAAATGTGATACGTCGTATCGTAGACCAGCAGACCAAGTGCTTTGCTATCGTCCAAGGAGCCAGATCAACACCCCTTTCCCCCCCCCCCCCCCTCCCATCCACTTGACTGGACCTGTCTTCCTTTTTTACCTGGTATCTTCTCTGACATTCAAAGAATTTTTGCCAAACACGGAATTCGAGTCATTTCTAGACCTGAACATACAATTGGTAGCCTTCTGCGCCCTCTCCCAACTGCTCGTTTTAACCGCCTTTTGTTCCCAGATACTTTAGACCTCTGCAACTCCGACTCTACTATACCCACCTGTAAAAATATGGTGAATTCCATTTTTAACCCTAAAACGGATTCAGCGAGAGGAGTAGTTTACATCATTAAGTGCGACTCTTGTACCTCAATTTACGTTGGACAGTGTAAGAGGGCCTTGGGGGTCCGAAAATGTGACCACGCAGGCGCCATTTCTAAGAATAATGGCAAATATGCAGTTTTTAAGCATAGCGAATCTTGTAACCACACCATTTTAGTTGGCAAAACCGAGGTTCTCTACACAGAACCAAATGAAAAGATCCGTACCCAACTAGAAGCTTACACAATTTCAGCCAATTCACAAAGAGTAATGAATGTGATCAAGACTTTTCCAATCCATCGAAGATGGAAATCCTTGTTTGATTTCCTCCCAGTAAATGTAATTTAATGGTATTGTGATGTCACCATCCAACATGGCCGGACCCTGTTGATTTTGTTAAGGCCTGGTCCCTGCGATTTTTTTGTGTTTTTATTAAAGTGTGCGCGGCCTATCTTGAGTTCGCCCCAGAACGAACACAGATAATCGATTGTACGTTTTTAGTAGCAGAGTGCCTTGTTGATATCCAAGATAGTTACAAAAACAATGGCGGCCGTCGATTAAAGCCGCCCCCTCCAGGAAGATGTAGTCGCTCGTAAAATACTTCCAGAACTCAAGATACGCCGCACACACAATAGTTTGTAAGTACAATGTACAGTACCATATTTTATTTTTTAGTGTGCCATACTCATTTTGTCCGTTGTTGTAGATGGTCAAGGCGCACATATGTTTATCACCGCTGAAAATTAAATCATTGCTTTTATAATTATGCCGTTTGTGTAGTCAGTGGACCTATTTTTATCGTCATTCCCCTCTCACAAATTAATTACTATACAACTAGGTAATAAGGTTGCTATTCACCGAATGAAAGATTACAGCATCTAGCGCCGTCTACCATTATTTAGTTCGATGTAGCACTTGATTTCAACAAGAGAAGGAATGCGCAAAGAAATATTTTTTTACACAACAAACAATCCACGTGCCTCCATAATAATTATTGAAT
>JAHWFP010213558.1:20032-32951 GCA_023313725.1 Lithobius niger
GTCACCCAAACATAAAAGGAATGCGATGGTGGATGGTATCGCTACGCAAAATAAGAGCTAAACATCGTCACCCAAACATAAAAGGTAAACATTATATAAAACTAAACACCGTAAATCAAAATTACTTCGTATATCGAAATCGTGGTCGTAAATCGAAACCGAATCTCGAATAGACATTCCTTCAAAAATTCGTTTAGGGAAAAGAAAACAAAAATTCTCAACCGAATTCCACTCGTGCTTGTATTAAATGTATAATTTGGGTGTTTTAGCACTCAACTCCTTTCCAACAAATTTCCCTCTCTCGACCTTCGGTCTCGGGAAATTAAAACTGGAAAGGAGTTTCGCGCTAAAACACCCAAACTGTCGATTTAATACAAGCACTCGTGGTATTATAACTGAGAGTAACGCTCCATTCCGTTCATGATTTCAGATTACCGTACTTTTTTTTTTTACTTTGCAAAAAACAAGCGCTACATGAAAGTGAGTCTGTCGGCTTAGTAGCTTACCCTTCACCGCATAGTGTATGCAGTTAGTTCAAACTCGGACAGGTCATCTTTCGTACGGTGCTTATAACGGGAAAAGATGTTGCGAGATTAATTTCAGACCTCAGCTCTTCGATGCTATGCCACGCCAACGAAGTCGCTCTGGTGACGTCATTTGTGACATCTCCCAAGCGTCGCATTATCATGACGTTAGTTTGTAACTGCCCATCGTCATATGAGCATTCGTTGTTAATAGAGATGATTTTCGATCTATATATTGTTGCAACATTATGCGGTATACAAATTGTCTGTAATTTATGTATGTACGTTTCCAGTGGTAATGGCTCGAGCTCGCTTGGTCTTCAGCCCTATGCTCCCAACAATCAGTTTTTTTTTTCACTAAGAAAGAGGCACCCGCCACGTTCCTCCAAACTGCCCACATCAAAAGGTAATTTCGGTTAAATCAATTAGAACTATTTCCCTTTTTGCCCTACGCTCCAAACTTAAATACAACTATGACTTGTCCTCTTACCAGAGCTTCACAGCAACCCCCGTAATGACTAGAATTCGCAATTCAACCAATTAATAGCCCAAAAACTGTTCCAATTCCAATAAACCCCAAGTAAACCTCGAATCTATGGCATGCCATTTAAGGCCCTAAGCCTAGGTTAGAGTCGCCATTGTAAGTCAGGCGAGCTTGAACATACTAACGCTCCAAAATGTAACAAAAACATCACAAGCACTTAACTATGGCTACTAGGCTTAAGTCCAACAGCTAAGCCTTATTCGGTATCCAGTTAAACCCGTTGGTATGCGCCACGTAACAACGGTACGCCAGTCCCTTAATTGGGGTGTTGGGTTGGGGAGTCGTGGTTCGCATAGAAATCACCACAAAGAAAGGCACATTTGTTCGACGTTTAAGTGTTTTAATTATCGACACCCTAACCTCAGCACAATTAGCTTATCGAATTCGACGATTTTGCTGCACGTCATTATTCTAATTAGACAGGGTTAATTAAATACAAATGCTCTGAATTTGGAGGTTTGATGAGCTGCCGAACGAAGCCATGGCGCCAATAGGCTCTGCTTGTCCCGTACCTCGCTTCCACCTTCCCATTATTTAATTCGGCATCGAATTACGAATTGAAAAAAAAAAATGCGAATCGAATCCGTATTAGTTTATTTTACACGCACACTGGCCTATCTGGAAGTCGGGAAATTCTCCGAACGGCTGCTTGGTTCTACGTTGCTTGGGCCGGTCTGAATTAAGAGATGAAATTTCCGAAAACGCTGGAGCACATAGGGGAAAAAAATCGATGGACAGAGCAGAGGTATTTTCCACTCGTCATTCCTAACACAACGTGTAGTCTTTCTAAAGTATACATTGAAGAGAGGAATATGAGTTGGGAACGATGATTTTATTTCATACAACGTAGCGTGGCTGTCTGAGAAATTTTCGAATTTTTGTTCTAACTAAATGGGGCTTCCGTTCTAAGCCTGGGTCCCCAAATGAAAAGCACTGATGAAAAAGGTTCTCTCCCTCCGTTTCTCTCTTCTTCTTTGGTTGGCTGGTTAACTTCATTTTAAAATCTTAAAAATAAGCGTATATAGATAGGTGAAAAGGATTTCTGGGTCGAGTCCGCCACTGGTTTATTACCCCCCGTTTCGAGCGTTAAAAACGTACCACGCGACTTGGTTTCTATTTTCGTAACCACTTATACCAGAACACGCCTTTGAAATTTTGGTATGCAGGCCTTGGAAAACAGTCAGTCTCAGCACGTCACTGGTTAACACTGTCAGACTGAGTCGCTGTGTCACCGGGTCTATATGCGTAATGAACCATCGACCCAGCTCAGAACTGCGACCTTGCTAACCCAGTTGATACAGTGACCCAGTCCAACGCTGATATCTAGCCTCCCCACCTCCCACCCCGACCTTGCAATTATCGGAGGTTAACCGGGGCGAATCCCCGGGTTTGCCTTATTAGAATTCTCATCTCCTTCAAAAACGTCTATCAGTTCAAAACTGAGACGTTAATCTGCATTGTGCACAAGCAGTTGGCTGAAGGTGACGTAAAGTTCCAAGAAATGTATTAACGAAACAAGCGGCCACAGCGACTACCTAGTCGCAACCGTTCTTCTGTACAGTTCTGCCACTACCAATGGTGAGGTGCACACCTCTATCACGCATTGCAACAGCTATCTCTATTATACATATAATCTAAAAGTAGTAACCACCAGAAATGTCGGTAAAAAATATGTTAGCTTTTTTAAGCTTATTTAACATTTTAGGCGTAATTGTCAGCTTTTAGGCCTAATATTTACCTGCAGCTTTAATTTCGTAAGTAGCAGCCAAGGGAAATTTGGATTGTATAGTAAGCCTATTTATTTTTGCAACACGGCTCGTCTCCAGGCACACAGTTACAGTGTTACAACGTAACGTTCAACGTAGCCTATACAGATCAGTGGCAGTAGAGACGCTGTTGATGAAGCCAACAGCGACTCGTAGTAACGTGATTTTAGGCCTAATTTTCATTTTTTAGGGATAATTTTTTTAACTGCATTGTTTATTTCATAAGTAGCAGATAGGCCTAATAAAGAATTTGCTTGACGGTAAGCCTATTCATTCATGCAACACTGCGACGAGACTATTTTAAACGAAGCTAAAATCCATTTGTTTTTATGACTGTAATTTCAATCCGACGATCAAATGTTATTATTTAATTTAGTTGCGCCGAAGAAGTCTATTAACCATAATGAAGTAACGACGTTTTAATTTTGTCATGTTATTTAATTAACTTTTGATACTGAATCTAAAGTTGTAAACCGTGGTCATCTCTATCTGGTATCGTTGCAAAGTTGAAAAAAGCGACGGAGGGACGGACAAAGTCGTTGCAATAGTCTTCTCAGCCGGTACGGCTGTATAGAAGACTAAAAATGTACTAAAACAAAGAAACACCGTCAATGGAGGCAACATTGTGAACAGCTAAGGATGACAAGCGAGCAGGAATTATTAGGACGAAAAAAATTCACACGCCAGCGTGAGTTCGGGAATTGAATCCGGTCTTTGGGGTGTTCCATTGTGTTAATGCTTGTGAGGCCCCACGACGACGGATTACAATAACACTGATTTTTGTGGACCCAAGAATTGTCTAACGTACTGTTTGATGCCAGGAAAGGTCTTAGTATCTATTAGTCCGTCAGCGTCCAGGGTTTCACCCCGAACCCCACTGGAGAAGCTCATAGCGCTCCTCCAGACCCCCAAGCTGATGTGGATGGACCGGGAAATTTTTAAAATGTTGGCAAAAAATGTTGGTAAAATTAAAAACGTAGGTGATAATTTGAATGCGGGGGCTAGCCCCGGGATTGATAATTTGTTTGAGATGTCGACTGCCTACGGACCACCAAAGAGCTTAACCCGCCACTGCAAAATCACTGTGCTACTCGATACTATCATAATGGCTGTTAAGTTGTAATTTTTTTAAACTAATTTCTTCGAGCCTTAAGTCAGCCGAAGCAATTTAATGCTCGTGTGCCCGAACCGGCTCAATTTTAAACATTACTAGACTTTTTTTAGAGAAGAAATATCTGGTAAAGGGAGGAACCAACTCGGGGACTCGAACTGGGAAACCTCCGACCATCCGTAAGAACCGAAAGATTGTCCAGAATTGGTCGAAAAAGTTCCCATAGCCGCTGTAGGAGCATGGTAGCGTCTCCCGCTACCCTGGCTGGCAGTCATATGAATTATCACCATGAATTAACATCAGTAGACAGCAAACTGACAGTGGGAATTGGCTGAAACCTAAATCTCCAACCCCGAACAAACAACCCCGCCCAGTTATAATTCTTAGCCGTTCATAATGTTGATTCCATTGTGTTTGTAATGTAATGTAATGTTGGTTCTTCACACCCATTCTAGTGTGAAAGGAGACAGCAGGGCCAGGGCCACTGACGCTGTTCCTAAGTTTAAAGGACAGATTTTTTCCTTTGATAGTAATATTTACAGGTAATTCTCATTTCTTTAAAAAAAAATTATGTGTACCGTATGCGCCACCAACAACGGTTAGAACACTGTGCTTGAGAAACCATTTATGCTTTATTCTTGTTGTTAGTTTTTGTCGTAAGATAAAAAAAAAAAGCATTTATAGTTCCAATTTAGAGAAGGAAACCAGTCCTCGAGTTTATCAGCAGAAAGGAAACAACAAAATAAATAAATAACTAAAAACGGGGGAAATAATCAACGAATTGATATCTGTTATACGGATACAAATTATAAATTGCCCTGTGGCAAACTGAGAGTAACCTCGTTGAAAATTCCACGATGATACGGAGGCCTTATCAAAAAAACTAATTACGAACATCCCAGCTGTTATATTTTTTAAGAGGTGGCTAACCCCTGTAGTACCAGGAACATAAACCAAATAAAACACGCTATGAAACACTAATTTAAGGACGAAACGCAAACTCCAACAAAGGGTTCTGGAAGAACCTGATTGAAAAGGTCAAAGCACTGCCGAGTAGTCAGAGTGTTGGTCTTCGTGCCAACAGGAGACGAGTCTAATGGCGCTTCTGGCCAGTGCATATTAAAAAAAAAAAAACCTCCTAAATTACGTCTTGTCTGGCATGGAAGGATGGAAGGGGGGGATTAACTCACATACAGTAAGTCTGGTGTCTTTATACTGTTTCTTTTTTTTTATTCAGTTGTAGGTGAGGGTTTATTTTTATTATTCAGTTGTAGGTGAGGGTTTATTTTTATTATTCAATTGTAGGTGAGGGTTTATTTTTATTATTCAATTGTAGGTGAGGGTTTATTTTTATTATTCAATTGTAGGTGACGGTTTATTTTTATTATTCGATTGTAGGTGAGGGTTTATTTTTTACCGCAGCCAAATGTTCGGAAATTCATTTCTAAATTTTGAATCCGTTCTGAAACCGTTTTTCTGGTCGGGATCAAACTTTGTATTCCATTGAAACTACATGCGGTAGCAACCCTGCAGTTGCCCTAAAAAGCAAACCACTTCCCCAGTCCCCCCCGATGCTTTAGCTTTTGCCTCTAGAGGCGTTGTTCGTGAAATAGCGTAGGAGTAATGTATTACGAATTTCATGTTACGATGTTTAGTAAACGCTGCAAATTTCAGCATCTATTATACACTGAAATTAGCAAAGTGATATATATTTGTACTGATGTATTAAAAATTACATGGAATTTGTAATACAATGCTGATCCGTGACCCACGCCACTAGAGGCAAATGCAAACTGTGAGGGCGCGTTTAGGCAGCGACTCGCCTTTGCATTCTCGCAGCTAGAACTCAATCGCGACGGCAAAGGTGACATTGCCATGGTAACAACGCTAAATGGATTAGCTAAATCCTGCATCGTTTGAGTAAATACTTGCAGTCTTATAATCCGTGCCAATAATATAAAGAATTCCTCATGACGAAACAATTTTCCCAAACGCTTCTGAACTCACGTTATTTGCTGTTTTCGTTGCGAGGCAGCAGACATAAAACCGCCGCCATGTTGGAATTTGAGGTGATTTCTAGCTTCTAGCTGCGAGAATGCAAAAGCGAATGGTTGGATAAACGTGCCCTAATGGAGGGACTGTTTTGCTTTTTGAGGGCACATTCTGGGTTTTGGAGACGAAGTATCTTCTGTGAAGGGATGGGGGGGGGGGGAGGATGATGACACGACCTGTTAGGTTATGGTGAGGGAGACGAAACTTGATTTGAGGGAGAGGGACGAGTTGGGGGAGGGACGGAGGGAGAGTGGATACAGTTCGTTGGCTTGGGGCGTCGGACGGAAGTCTAACTGGAAAATCGTCTAATGGGATAATTGTCTAATATCTGCATAAATAAAAAATCTCGAAAATTATCTAAACGGAATATCGTATAATGGAGCAGGGACATTAGACGATTTTCCATTATAACAAATTTCCGGTAAGGCTATTTTCCATTATACGAATTTCGTGTTAGACGATTTTCTATTATACTGTTACACTCTATACGTTCTTCCAATTATGCGATTTTCCGGTTAGTCGATTGCCCCTCGCCCCCGTTGGCTTCAGGGGTGAAGGAGAGGCGTGGATAAAGACCGTCTGGGGGGTGGTGGAGTAGGAAGGTGGTGATTAGATCTTCTTGTCTGGATCTGCGGCAGGAACCGTTCCCTGTTCGAAATGGTCACCCTCCTATATCGCTATCATTATTTATTTGGAGTTCAGTTTCGATTTCGAAATAACTTTCGACTGAGAAACACAAACGAACTGTGTGAAAAATCTATTTTGATGGTACCTGCACATGATTGCTCGAGCATGACAAGCATAAACACAAACTGTACGTACGTAAGATTTAGCATACAAGACGTTTTTAAACGACGCCAAAGTGTAAAGTAAGGTTTCCATCACTTTTTTCCATAGTGGATCGGACTGGCTCGCCTGTGTAGCAGCAGCCACCATCCTATGTGCGCGTTTGATTCATGTGCGACGAATGACGTTACCGTGTCCCTTGGTCACTGAGTTGTATTTCCGTTTTTATTTACTTTACTAGCAGTCGTACCCGGCTTCGCCCGGGGTTCTGTGTTGCTTTGACGTTCATTGCGACAGGCAATTTTTCTTCCTGTAATACCTTTCCTCCAATCGTCTCTCTCCCCTCTACATTCCCTTCCTATCCGCCTACTCGTCCCTATCCTTCCGTTTCTGCCATTAGCTACATCTAGTTTAATTTCGATGGGTAGTTGAATTAAATACTTCCTCTCCCCCTTTTTCAAGATTTGGCCAAAATTGGTACGTCCTCCATCCCAAACAACCCCAACAATTACCTTTTAGGTTCAGTTAATGTGTACTCATATGCGTCATGGTAATGGATGCACTGGCATTCCCCCCACCTCCCAATATCTTTAGTTATTGTAGCATTAGAATGCCAAGAGAGGGCTAGCAGACACACTGCCCAACACATGCACGTTCTCCGTTCAAGGTCTCCCTGTCCCCCCTTCCAAGTCTATCGCTTTGACTTGAGAGATTCGTACCGTGTGAAAAATAACTGTCCTTCGTGCATGACGTCATTTAAGACTTGCTGCTATGACGACACGCAGTGTTTGATTGTTAGTCGAGGCAACAATACGCCAATTTCAACTTCTTGCCGTCAAAATAATTAATTCGCTCGCCTGTTTTCATTGTTGGGGTTCCTGAGGTGGGGGTTCTTGCGCTGTCGATGTGTTTGCCGTTAAACTTTGCTTTATAATCTAAGATTGTTGCTTCTGTATAGGCACAAAAGACAGTCATTGTTGTACAGTACTTGAATTTTGAACAGTTGAAATGCTGCTCTGAATTCTGCATACGGATTAATCGTTCCTGGTAGATGCCAATGTTTGTGGAAAGATTTTTCCATGGTTGGAATAAGATGACGTTGTATCGTTGGAGCAAGTTTCTAAGCTGTGTATACCATTCCTAAGCTGTAGATAGTTCGGACGAGGCATGGTAACAATGCTAACAAAGAAGTTGTCAAAATTCATTGCCAGTGCTGTACAGTATTGAACATTGAATTTTGAACACTTCAAATGATGTAGGCTACTAAATTCTGCCTACGGATTAGGTGTTCCTGGCAGATGCCAATGTTTGCGCAAACATTTTTCCATTGTTGAAATAGAACAACATTGCATTGTTTCAGTACGTTTCTAAGCTGTAGATAGTGTGAATGAGGTTCAAAGCGTTTCAAAGGGTTTAACGAGCGGTAGCCACTCCTGGCGAATGAGGTAAAAGGGTTAAAGGGTTTAACGAGCGTTAACCACTCTTGGTCATCTGCCCGAAGCCCTAAGGCCCTAGTTAGGGAGGTTAATGAGGTTCCCTTTCATGATTATTTATTCGGAGCCCTGGCCCGAAGCCGTACGCCCCATCTAACATCATACAAATCACTATAACAACTACACCATAACTACTAGTTATAGTAGTTAATGAGGTTAGTTTCTCATGCAACAATGTCAAATCGTAACAATGGAGTTGTCGTCCAGGCAAAAGCGCTGCATCATTGCTTATGTGGAAAAGAAGTGTTTAAAATTCATTGTTCAATACCTTATATGAAAATTCTTACAATACACTGTGTCATTTGAAAACAATGCACGTTCGGCAGCTTGCATAAGCATGTCACCTTATTCAAACCTTAGTTTTTCGGGCATAATGTTGTCCTTTATGAATCGTACTAAAATAAAACAAAAAATGCAATTAAAAAAACCACATAAAATGAAAAGCAAAACAAACGGCAGACTACCCACAATGCCTCGCTTACCTTCTCAGCACGTCAAGACACAATGGACGCCACGTTCACGGAAGTTGGTTGGTTAGTTACAAATCATTCATGGGTAATTTTTCATACAATTGCTTCCAACTTTGCATAATCGGATACGAGTTTGCAAGATACAGGGGGTTAAAAAGGATTCATTTTGTGCGGTTTTTAATTGCATTTTATGATTTATTCTAGTGCCTTTGATAAAGAGGAGCATTATGGCCGAAAATTAAGGTTTGAATAATGTGACAGGCATGTGCAAGTTTTCGGGCTTGCCTTCTTTTCAACTTGTCCTTCCTCGTCGCATTTACATTTCCTCGTCTCCGTTTGTGATTTAAATCTTCCGTATCAGTGTGTAATTTATTACAATAAATGTTTGTTGATACCTTTTGACGGCAAAGTCATTTATCATATTAACATCCTGGAATATTATCGTATGGAATACGATTTTTGTTGGTTGACCATTTCAGCAGTGACTGTCAGGGTTCGTACGTCCTAATGTAAACAAAATTCTTTGCCTTATCCAGGTTCGTTGGTTAGTTACATTTCCATACCATCTGCCAGCCTCACTATTCCACTTTGCGTGCATCGCAGTATACAAGTTAGCGGTTTCAATAAAAAAAAAATTATTTAAAAAGTGTAATCAGCCCGTGCCAGAACCAGAACTGTAACGGAGACGTTTTAGCCGTACCTTCAGATTTCATATAGGGAAGCGCTTTAACTTAACATGGCACCATCAGGGCAGTATTATGAGCAATCAGCTCCCAGTATTTGTCATGTCAAGTGTACAGTATTAACGTAGTGCACTCGACATGAAAAATAGTGGGGAGTTAATTGCTCCCAATGTTGCCCTGATGATGCCGTGTTAGGCGTAGGCGCTTGGCTGTATAAAATCTGAAGGTGTCTTAAAGTCTAAAACTTTTCTTTTGTTTTAAACTTTAGGACATCTTACATTATAAACCAACGTCTCATAGCAGAAATGAAGCAACCGCAATGACGACCCCCAGAAGGGGAACAATGAAAACGAGCGAGTGTGTCAATTCTTTGGCTTGAAGTTGAAACTGGGACGTTGTTGCCCTGAAAAGAAGTTAAAATTGGCACATTGTTGCCTCGACTAACAATTTGCTCTGCGCGGTCATCGCCAAGGGATGTCTTAAATGACGTCCTGTACGTAGGACAGTTATTTTTCGCACGCTACTGAGAGAGGGGAGGGGCCTGAACGGGGAATGCCCGTTGGTAGGGCAGTGCTTATGTTACAGCCACTATTTGATTACGATATTGCTTTGCGGAGAGAGAGAATTGACGGAAAGGGGGAGTTTTACACAAAGACAAATTGACTGTTGCAGTGAACGATCAGGCAGCACCGATCAAATACTGGGAAACAACCACGGGTGAAAGAAATCCCCGGGCGAAGCCGGGTACGATGCTAGTCATAAATATATATGTAACCAAAACTGTGAAAATAAATGGTACAGAGAGCGTGGGTTCGAGTCCTGTAGGGTCTAAACATAGTTGAGTTTTAATAAAACTGCTTTACACGTATACACGTATAGATGTGCTCTACACGTATAGATGTGATTCCTAAACGAAGTCCGTAGGATCTGAGAAGGATAAATAAGAAGGATATCAGTTCTTTAACGGTCTGGTAAACATTATTTCATCTTTCAAACATGGGATAAATTCTCATCATTCACCAATAAAGTTTGTTGTAACTAACCCACATTACCCACGAATGTCAAGGATTTCATGGAGGATTGACAGTTAAAGCATTGATCGTCGATAGTACTCACGCACGAATCTTTCGTGTAGAGAATAAATGAGTTCGTGACAATACATTGGTAGTGTAGAGCAGTGACACGACGTAGTATTATTGTATATAACTCTATGGTGAAGCCTTAATGGGTTAGCTGCAAGGGGCACTGCAGAGAGAAGCAGAAGGGCGTCGTACTGAAGCCGATGCTGTGAAGAGTGATTTCTTAGACCTAAGACGCGTGATTTTTGTGGTTGGAGAAAACGTTATTTTAAGCCTCAGAAATCCGCTCTTCCGTTGTTTTTCCCTCCATTTTTATGTAGTGCACCTTGTAGCTATGCCCTCCAAAACCCATACTGGTGCCAATATGGCGGCAAATTTCCCTGCTCTATAGCTAAATGCCATAAATGCATCATAACTGAATATACGACTAACACAAATCCTGGGCATACATTCAACACGGCGGGCCTTCGGGCATAAACTGTTACACTCTCTGGTGAAATCGTTTGGCAGAGAGAAAAACCAGTGCGGAATCAAGTTAAAAAGGGGGGGAAAAGGTAAATAGAAAAAGAGTAAACAAAAACGAGATCAATGTGAGCAATCATTCGGTAATAAACGACAAAACAAGATGATACATATAGTGACTGATTTGATTTGATGTATTAAGGAGAATTAAAGGCTGGTTGTCTCCTACAGAATATATCTAAGGAATCTACTGTGGAGCCATCTCGCATCAGTGATACGTTAACCTTTGCTGCGTGCTCCCAGTTGCACGAGGACGAACAAACTTTCGCTCAGTAATTAAGGAGGCATAAGCTTCTTTGTTGTTATAAAAGAAATGGCGTTGTGGATTTTTTTCGCTTGATGCAAGCAAGTGCCGGTGCTATATTCTGTGAATATGGAGTGCGACCAGTAGTGGCCCCTGACCATTCTCTGTCCCACTCACGGAGTGTCCGCGCGCACAGCAACGGACGCTTAGAAACGAGAATTCAAAATTGGTGGGAACAACTTGATTACTGAATGCTGAATTTCTCAGTGATACGGTTGGTTTGTTAGGATTGAGTCAACGTCAGTGCACGAAGGTCGGATCAAGGTCACACCAGGTCGTATTGTGGACAAGTAAAAATTAAAGGATTAGTTGAACAGTTAAATATTGCAACCGCGATTTAGTTTCCTATACTATTTTAGATTCTGGTTGGCCATTCGCGCGGATTTTCGGAAAATGGATTGATCACGCCTGGTAAAATTTCTCTTCGAGCAGACGAACCAATATGGCTACCTTATCGCTCGCTTCATCACTTTCCCAACGCGAAAACCCTTTGAATTTACAGGCTAGGAGGATTGTTTGGAATGTCTTCAAATAGATCAAGGCTCTGTACTCAACACGGATGCTGAAACAACAAATTCAAGAGGCTGGCATTGCCACTGAACTATCTCAAGAGAACGGTAAGATGTATCTTGTCAGTAGCAAAAACCGTACCGACAGCCAAAGTTAGGGTTAGGCCTAACGCCGCAGACATTATATACGCCAGCCGCTCAATGCGTGTACAAGGTTCCAGTCACCGTCAACGTTAGTGCATACGCGTGACAGGCGATTGAAAACGATCATAAAAACAGCTTTTCGCGTGGCCAACTATAGAACCTAAAATAGTATAAGAAGAACAAACACCAGAAAAGGCAAGACCGGGAATTTCAATCCACCGTGCACCATGCACGGGTCCAATTAATTTACTCAAATACAGAAACGAATTTGCAGTAAGTTACAGACAAAAACATGATTATAAATATAAACATGGAGATTTCGTTATGGTTCTGAAAAAACAAAACAATTTTCATTGCGAATACAAATTAAGTTCGAATCGAAAGAATTATTATTTGAGGAAAACAACTTCTCAATATGAAATGCCTTTTGCCGAAAATCAATATGGGACGCGAAAAAAGAAGGCATAAAATTCCTATTATTTTTAATGAAATCCCTATTGAATTGCTCAAAGTTGCTGGAATAAATGGTATAAAAAAATAGACTACTGGGCTAGTTCTTGGATCAAGAAGAAATCAATTAAACAATACCCAGATTTACCTGGGAAATGTAAAAAAAAAAATAATGCGGAGGTAAACCTTTGCTCGAGGATTATTTTCGTATTTGAACTGTTACGTTGTGTTTTGTTTTTGCCACATGTGGATGTATGGACAGTTCCGGACAAAAAAAAGCCTTCGTTATACGGGAGAAGTTGCAGGATTAATGTATATATGTGTTGTGACTGAACGAAAATGTTGATATCTCGAAAACTACTGGACAGAATTGAATGAAAGAAAAACTGGGTTGCTTATTATAATATCAGCTATATTTCTATACGTATTACATGCAATGGTAAGTGGGCAAATATAATTGGCCGAGCGAGCAGCACGAGTTG
>JAHWFP010213562.1:0-28401 GCA_023313725.1 Lithobius niger
AAAAAACATAGTTTTGAGATATTAATTGTCAAAGATTCTACTGTAAGGAAAGGTGGGAACTATAATCACAATGTTCAATAATTACCTGGAAAATTCTTGTATTTTTATGGCCTTTAGGGACCAAAAAAAAAATTATTTGTGTTACATTGACCGTTTGGCTTGCTACAGAGTTACCTAGTTGTAGTAAATTCTAGTGACTTGACTTTCTAAATGGACAAAATCCCTAAACGCGGCAATCATAAACTAGGTAACTAAAGTTATCCAGTTGTTGTTTAAACCAATGTCATCTCTCGTTGCAATAAAAGACTAAGTAACTAGATTTATCCAGTTGTTGCTTAAAAACCATGTCTTGAATTTAGAGATGCCTACTTGATGCTTCATTCATACCGGGTCTCCGGACAATCCTGGACATACCTAGTTGTTACTAATGAATTCTGCGGAAAATTCTGATCAAAATCAATGAGATACCTGAAAATGGCCAAAAATCGAGTTACCTAGTTGTCCTCGATATGAAATTAATTATATTTAAAAAATAATAATAATTTTGCTCCATTCCAGTGAAGAAAATTCACGTCCATTCACGAAAATAACGCCTACTTTCATATAACTGCATCACGATTCCTGAATCATCATTCTGAGTGACATTTCTGTTACACAAGTCACACGATCGATTAACACCATGATTGATTCGTCACAGCGCGACTATCCTCATGGTTTTTTTTAATGGTAACCATGACATTCATCACTCCCAAGGCCTGATAAGAGATAATAATCACGAGTTCGTGATGTTTTCGTGAGTGTCACAATTTTTTCATGATTTATTGTACAACAATCATGATGCCGAATCATGACAAATATAAGTTTGGCACAACATAATCACGACAGTCATATCATATTCATTGCTTATCATGACCCTGTTATGATGCTGCATCACGACAGATGCAAGCATTATCATGACATGATCATTGTTTTTCATGACCCTTTCCTGACAAATTTTCGTAGCGGTACAAACTGAAGGGCCGCATCTATGAAAGGAAATGTAAACTATTTATCATAGCAACAAGCCAGCGGAAACATAAACGTTGCGCACTCTCTATGTGCATGCACTAATCTCACGGCGTGCGTAGCATGGGCTTTATATGTTTTACAGTGCCCATTTATATTTTAACTGAATAAGATGAATGTTAATGTTGGCGTTAAATCTTGGCGGCCAGTACACTAGTGTGTGGCTCAATAACTGGAGCACAGGGCAGAAATCACGGTGGTGAAGTGGTTACGAAAAATATTCTCAATTAAATTTTACAACAAAACAGAAAACACATGTATTGCAGCAAATCTCGCTCAGCCCAGTAAGTGATCGTCACTACTTAATTATATGTGTACTTCATCTACTATTTTTTTTGCTGTGTCTCTCAAGTAATTTTAAAATTATTTAGGCAGAAAAAGTGAATGTAACAGTCGACTCATTTTATCTACCGCTATATTCGTAAGAAGTTTATTATCCGTTTTCTTTTCAACGAGGACTCACACATGTCTGGTTATTGTATTCTAAATTGACATTTATTAGCTTTGGTATGAATAGATACTAAATATTGAACAACTGTGTACAGATAAATAAAAGAACTGCTTCTGAATGAGTGAAAGCCATATAAAAAGGAACAGATCGAAAACTTCTAGTCTCATCATTAAACCAAAAGGAAGCAGCAGAAGGTAAGAAACAAACAGTAGACAGAAGAAATCCACCTAAAAGGTAAGAAATAGGTAAATTCATCTTAATACCGCAAAAGTAAAACTGTGTGCTTTGGTTCTAAGTAGCAGTCTTGTGGGTTATGGATTAACGTACGTTTTGGAAATAAAAGGAATCTAACAAATGATTACTTAGCATTTTGATCACACCACCCAGCTTTCTGTTTGTCTGTCCCGTTATCTACCGCCTTCTCTTCACATCAACAATTGGAAGTCTATATTTTTAATTTCTTGTTCACTACTGTATTCAACCAGTTGAAATTGTATGACACGGTAAGGGTTGGAGCGAATTGGTTACTCAACTAAGGGTTTAATACGTGTTTGAGTTGGCTGTACTGAAATAGTATCATTGTTATGGTTATTAAACTTAGATAAACTTCGAAAAGCGCAAAATGTTGAACGATCTATGACATGGTTACTCTTACTGAAAAGGGTTGGTTGACCTTGGTTATTAAGTTACTAGCTTACAGCCTATCTAAAGACGGGTGAATTTATTTTATAATATCACTAAAATGACGTGACCCTTTTTTTGTTGGTCTTCACTTACTATCCCCCCCCCCCAGGCCACTCCACAATTTTTTGTATTCTGGTCTTCACTTACTGCAATAAAGACCTTTAAATACAAAGTTGCTAATCCATTTACGTCTTCCTCCAACTCTCCCCTCCCCAAACGTTAATGGAAGAGACGCCTCAAGTACCCCTACCCCACCCTTCTTGATATACCTGCTTTTGTCATCGACCCACACAAATGACCTAGCTGTCGACGCGCTACTACGCCTCAATCTCCATCGCCCCACACCCTCTCAAATCGCCACACATGTGAATTACTTCTCCCTTTTCTCAGAATCCTCTGTTTTTTGCGTTGGAAAACGTAACGCAGTATCCACCTCTATGGAATTTGGTTTGCATGATGCCGTCATTTTCCCTCCCCTCATTTTAATAATATTCTAAAATTACTTGGCTTCTTTTTTTCTTTTTCTTCCTCATTAATTACGATAAATACATTTCAATGTACCCACTACGACGTTGTCCAATTGTCTCCAAGCCATCACTTGGTGGTCATCGTGGCTGAGCTGTGAGAGAGCTCAGTCTGGTTGCTGAAGGTTTGCGGATCTGGTCGAACCCCTGGAAAGGGGACCTTGGCAAAGTCCCCGCCAGGACTGCCGGCCAGGGTAGGAAGAGACGCTACCACGCTCCTTCAACGGCTATGGGAACTATTCTGGCCAATTCTGGACAATCATTCGGCCCCAACGATGATCGGAGGCTGCCCAGTTCATGTCCCTGGGTTGGCGCCTCCCTTTGCCAGATATTTCTTCTTCTAAAAAGTCTGGTAATGTTCAAAATTGAGCCGGTTCAGCCAAATAAGTATTAAATTGCTTCGGCTGACTTAAGGCTCAAAGAAATTAATTTAAAAAAAAAACGTCACCCTTTCCCCAATCACCTTACCCAAGGGTGTAGTACATCGGTTTTCTTCCTGCTGCATCGTTTATTTTCAAACGTTTCTTTTCTCCCATTACTACAAAATACTTTGCTGTGATGTACTTCTTCTGCCATCTTACAATCCTTTCAGCCATACCTGCCTCCCCTTTGGAAAACGATTTGCTAACATTGTATTTCGCAGGACTGTTAATGGTTGCCACCAATCACGTGACCTTAGACAGCCAAAGAAGGCTGGGAGATGTCACTTTCATAATACAAATCCCATCTGAAATTAAGAAAAATGGAAGCCATGTGAAAGTATTGGCACTAAACTTGGTACAGTCCAGTGAGGGGAGAGTTCGAAGTTGACAGAAATAAACTTGCCAGCATTTGCTTCAGGCTGCATGGATACATATTATGCAAAACAACCTTTGATATTTAGAAAATTACGAGACCACAACTATAAAGCTCGTAGCACATTACTCCGTTCCGTACCATTCCGACGCCTGACGGCAACGGATGGTCCAGTGCACGAATCTAGGGAAAAAAAGCCGAGGAAAAAAAAGCCGCGGAAAAAAAAGCCTGGAAAAAAAAGCTGATGGAAAAAAGCCCCTGAAAAAAAAGCACCGGAAAAAAAAGCTGATGGAAAAAAAGCCGTGGAAAAAAAGGCAGCGGAAAAAAAAGCTGATGGAAAAAAAGGCCGATAGAAAAAAAAAAGCCGTGGTAAAAAAGCCGTGGAAAAAAAAGCAGATGGAAGAAAGAGCGCGATAAAATCCTGGTTTAAAATTTACAAAAATACTACCTAAATGTAGTTACGTGTGTATTAATCATTCATTAGCTGCATTTTGCTCGATCAAGGTCACCTTTGGAATCCCGAAAGGAAAATAAGTCACTAGTTTTCTCCCAAATTCCTTAACTGGGGAGGTGGTGGGGGAAAGAATCGTCCTCGGTTTGGTCGTGTGTCTAAATTGTTCACTTTTTTTTTGCGGCGGCGGGGGGGGGGCGCGCCCCGGGGGGCGGGAAAGGGATACGATCCAGAAGAAAATATTAAAATGTTTGCAGAGAAATATCAAAATAACTCTAAAAACTAAAAAAAAAGGTAAAGGAGTTCGGGAATAAAAGTATGCTTTCCGGAATTTTCTTTTAGATGTCCAAGTTACGGATTTAAGGCAAATTTATGATTTCCTATTTATTCCCCCCTCCCTCCCCTCCTATCCAAATTATGGCGGTAACTCGTCATTTCGTGATTTATCCTTTAACGATCGAAGGTCACCCGACCAAAGTGAGGACGACTCTTTCCCCCACAACCTTCCCAGTTACGGAATTTGGCAGGAAACTTGTGATCTCTTTTCCTTTCGGGATTCCAAACGTGACCTTGATCGAGCAACATGCAGCTAATGAATGATTAATACACATGTTAAGTGCATTTAGGTGGTTTTTTTCTAAATTTTCAACCAGATTTTTTCCGCGGCTTTTTTTTTCCACGGCTTTTTTTTCCATCGGCCTTTTTTTCCATCAGCATTTTTTCCGCGGCTTTTTCTTCCGGGTTTTTTTTTTCCCAGGCTTTTTTTCCGGTCACCCGAGTACACATTGCTTCCGTCACTAACCGTTTCAGTCGGCTCCGCCGAGCTATGAAATTTAATCGCGCCCACAGTAGCAATGTAAATGAAGATGGACTTGTAGCGACCTTGAGTAGGTAACTGAATATAAAGCTAAATTAGGGATTAATTCTTTACGCTCGGACATGATGATATTTAAGTCCAGAAGGCAACCGAAATAAGTTCGCATCTATATTTAGTAAGGGAAAAGCGTTGTGTGAAGACACGTGACGGACGACGACGGCCGTCGACTGGTGGCAGGTGTGTACACTTCTCCGATGCGATCAGTTTTTGACTAAAGGGGTTCTGCCTCGGTAATCCCGTCCGTCAGCTGACGGGTCGTTACAGAACGGGATGGAACATTTTACGCGGCTCCTCTTTAGCGGTACTGCTAAAGTTGATGACATGGTCAGTATCCAGCTCGTGTTTGGAAACAGCATACTTGCTATCATTTTTCGAAATTGCACTTGTATGGTCAAGCTTGCGCCGGCCTACAGGTCTAACACATTGCCCAATGTAAAGGGCAGGGCACCTTTCACACCTTAGGGCATACACAACTGATCTAATGGTGCCAATGGTGCCAATGGTGCCAATGGTGTCAATGGTGTCAATGGTGTCAAGATCAGTTGTGTATGCCCTGAGGTGTGAAAGGTGCCCTGCTTTTTACATTGGGCAATGTGTTAGACCTGTAGGCCGGCGCAAGCTTGACCATGCAAGTGCAATTTCGAAAAATGATAGCAAGTATGCTGTTTCCAAACACGAGCTGGATACTGACCATTTCATCAACTTTAGCAGTACCAGGATACTGTACCAGGAACCATTAGAGAAAATTCGTATGGCATTGGAATCTTATTCCATAGCAACAAATAAAGTTAGGATTATGAATAGCATAAAAAATTTTCCTGTAATGGAGGCATGGGTCGAGCTGTACAAAAATCCGCCTGTCAATATTTTATAATGGTGAATGACGTCATTCCAAGATGGCGGGTGTGAACAGACAGACCTCTGGCTTCACCTGCTAATTTTATTTGTGTATTGTTTTTATATTGTAAGTATGAACGTTTTATTGTGTCTGAATAGATGTTGGGGTATGTATTCATGATGTGCATTGTTTTTAGGTGACCAAGACAAGCAATAATTTGCCGAAAATTAAATTCCATGTCTTCCTTTTGCTGTTTGTGGGCATTTACTCAATCAGGGAGTGAACATTTTATTATTCAAACCTACGTCGCCCGCAAAGTAAACTTGTGGGAAGTATTTAATTCAACCCATCTAATTCAAAAACATGTAGCCAAGGAAAGGAGGCGATATGTAGGAGATAGGGGAGAGAGTAGAATGGAGAAAAGGGGAAGGCTCTGTGTTTATGTTAATAAACAACGAATATTCCAAAAAGGGCAAGTTTTAAAATTTTTTTCATAATTTCAACTACATGTAGCAAAGGGAAGTGGAGGAGCGGGTAGGAGGGAGTGGAGAGAGTGGAAGAGGGGGGGGGGAGATGAGGCTTAACGGCGCGTCGACAGCTTGGTCATTAGCGCCAACCTCAGTCACAGTGCAGTGGTCCGGGTTGCCACTGCACCACACATTACAGAGATATTATTCAAACCCCTAATCTAAATCTTGTCATACATCTGTACCTCCTGCAAAAATTGAAAAACACCGGACAGCAGAACAGACTTATCGCCCAATTGACGCACAATGTCATGCGGAAGATGGAAACGACGACGAAAACCATCAAGATGGCAACAATCAACAAGGAAGTGCCGGACCGTAAGTGGCCGCCGACACCAATAACATTCAGGAGTGTCAACCCCCCGCAAAAGGAAACAGTGAGTAAGTCGAGTGTGACCAATGCGCAAACGGGCCAACACCACCTCCTCACGGCGACTGCGGCGACACGCCGAGTGCCATTCCTCAACAGTGCCTTTAATAGCTCGTAATTTATTGCCGTCCTGTCCATCCCACGAGGCTTGCCAAAAAGCATGTAACCTCAGACGCAGAGTTGGAAAAGCGTCCGAGGGAACAAGGCTGAGATCCCTTCCGAGAGGTCCAGAAAGGGCCCCTTTTGCTGCAGAATCCGCTTGCTCATTTCCACCTATCCCAACATGGCCCGGGATCCAGCAAAAAAGCACGGTTTTCCGCTGGCCAGGCAAGGGGAAAGCAAAGCTTGGACACGTTGTGTCAAGGGGTTCCGAGGATTGTAAGTCGCCAAGGACTCCAGGGCACTCATGGAATCGCTAAAGATAATGAAATGCGTGCCCTGAAGGCCAAGGATCCATTCCACCGCCAAACCGAGAGCCAAACGCTCTGCAGAAAACACAGAATAGCCTGATGGAAGGCGATGGGCAACCGTCACTCCCTTACAAACACAAGCACAAGCCACGCCAGCGTCTGACTTCGACCCATCAGTAAACAGCCGCTGACAACCGGCGTACTGAGAACACAGCCGCCGGAACTCCTGTAAGTACCTTGCAGGTAGAGTGGAACCCTTCGGGAGGGACGCCAGAGCGAAAATGAAAATGCCACTTGGGACAAGCCAAAGGGCTACTGGCATCCCCCCAAGCCTCAAGACGCTGGGCATTTCAAAGGCTATCTCCTGACAGGACTGCTGGAGCCTATCGCGGAAATCACCCTTACCCACCCTGCGTCTACCGACTCGCAAGTCTGGCCCAAAAACCATGGACCAAGCAGGACTGGATTCCACAGCACGTAAACGCACAGCATACTGAATGGCCAGCTTTTGCCGACGAATGGCCAAAGGTGGCTCCGAGGCCTCAGCATAGAGGCTGACCACTGGAGAAGTTCGAAATGCCCCAGTCGCCACACGCAGGCCACTGTGATGCACAGTATCCAACATCTGGAGAGTCGAGTCACTAGCCGAACCATACACCATGCACGCATAATCAAGTTTGCTGCGGACAAGGGCTCTGTAGAGGCGCAACATGGAAGAGAGAAAAGGGGGACGTAGTGTGTTGTGTTAAGTAATCCGGGAATTAAGTTTATTATTGATTATACTGTAAGTTTCAGAATTTGCATTCTCAGAGTAGAAATTACTCAAACTCGCTACTTTGAGAGGTGGTAACGAATCAACCAATAGGTCTAAAATCTTAAATTTGATGTCAAGGGATACCTAGGAAGAGCATTGCACTCTCATATTTGTTTCACATGTGTCGCAATATTATTGTGGGAATTATGAAGTCAGTTTTGTACTCATTTTTCCAATATTGCGATGCTCTCGAAGATATCTCGAAAACGGTTTGGTCTATCACTTTAAACTTTAAAAAACTTTAAACTTTTTAGATCTTTTATGCCGGGCAAAGAAATATTATTGTTAATATATTCCTCATTGGAAAGCCTTTTTGCAGGTATTACTTGACCCCTTTATTTTACAGATAATTATAGAGTTTCCAACTTGGGGCATCTTGGGAGGTTAGGACACATCTTCTCTACACCAAATGAAAAATTGTTGTTAACTCGTTTCATAACGTACAAGCCAACATGTTATATTTTCGTATGATTTAAAACCGAAAAAACAGAGTCCAAGGAAGGGCTTGCCAACACAATGGTTATTTGCGTCCACAGTGCTAAGTTAAAACTACAGATAAACGACTCAGCAGGGTGTGAAAAAACGTATGGACAATTGGGTTCTATCATACTGAACCATCACCCAGTGACCCGCACGAAGTGACCCAAAGTGATCCGGTAATCCATGACCCTTCCATCTCTAAATACGAACAGGAATTACGCTGACTATTAGTCAGACTTTGAAAATGCCGTTACCAGGAATTAGTTATTCTATTTATGACGAATTTGACTTTTTTTACCCCTATGGCTCAGTTTTCCCTACAGACACATTAAAAAAACTGTACTTCGTAAAGCCATTTAACATCCTATATAATTTTGTTACACAGCTGGGTTGATTATTTTATTATTACGTGGTTTCAAAGCACTACTACATTCATGTGCTAGTAAGCCTGACGTCTACTTCATTCAATGCTATCTGCTTATTTTCAACATGTTGGCTTTCTCAAATTTTATTAAGCTAGAAATAAACCATTAAAAACCCTCTTGCACTAATCCCAATGTTGTATAATTAAAATTTGAAGTTTCTTACACGAATGAATTAATTGCTGGAGCCCCCGGGGATGGAGGTGGGAAAAGGGACGGGGCGGGGTCTCAACTCCCACATACCATATGAAAGATATGCGGTTTCACTTGCTTTATAACATACAGATACATGCCAACATTTTGAGTGGCTGTAATTTCGTACGAGCCAAAACTTTCAAAAGAGTCTTTATAAAAATGTTAAACTAAGCATCTTACAGGAAAATATTTCTGGTAACGTAGTAATGGGAATGGCGTGCCAACACACTGGTTGTTTGGACCCACACTACCATCTCTAGCCTAATTCTTTCCAGCGAAACAGTAGAAAGCTAGAACCACATATTACAAAAAAAAAAAACTGTCAAGTGTGCCGTAAAAAAGGGTTATACGTATGATTGAAGTTTCACTTGTTAAAATTTACACAGGTAAAAATTGATGATTTTAAATTGAAATAAGATAATGTACAATTAGGAAAATTGCGTTTGTTTAAGTGCTGTTGTGCTTTAACAGCAATTTAAATTGGTATTTAATTGGTTTTTAGGATTTTTAATTGAAATAACCAAATGTACATTTAACAAAATTGTATCTGGTTAGGTGCTGTTGTGCTTTACGTTCTACATATCGTATGAGTCATGATGCACAACAGGACTTAAACAGATGCACTTATCTCAATTGTACATTTGCTTATTTGAATTAAAAATCATCAATTTTTATCCGTGTACATGCTAACAAGTAAAATGAAACTTCAATCATATAACCCTTTTTTTATGGCACACTTTTTTTTGTTTGTAATCCGTGTACCATTTTTGTGTCATGCAGTAATTTACACCAAACACAATTCAGACTACGCCTTGTGGCTGAAAGTAATTTTTTTTTTCATTTGCAAAGGTGTGAACACGCGCGTAAATGCAGTGATTGTTGCTGTCCACTTTGACACAATTTAGCTCAGTTCTGAAAGCCCGCATTTATGAAATAAATACGTCATTCTACCGTTTCTAGCTGCTAATTTCGAAGCCTATCAGCCTCGGAATTAACAACCTGGCTTCGTTTTGTTTAAGTTTACAAACACGGATTCTTTCAAAGGGTTTTAGCGAGGGTTTTATTCTTTCATTTTACCAATCAACAATCAATTTTTTAACAAAGACATAACACGTGAACAAAGAATGAATCCAACGTTTGCTGAGTGGCATTGTTCTTAATTACAACTAGCGGAGTCGCTCGCTTCGCTCGCTCATTCCACGTCGTCTGGCTACGCTCGAGGAGATTTCTTGCTGCAACACTTATGATACAGACAGACCTTCCACATAAAGAACGATCAAGAGTGTAGTATGCGATATCGATTATTTCGAGAGAAGGTCAATACTATTTTTTTACGTCCAAGGAGGCAAGCAAAAAGATCAAGCAAGTTATCACAAAAGCGCTGTTTCTGATGAAAAACGCTGATTTTCGTTCGCTTCGCTCACTCAATCAGCGCAGACATTTCCTCAGAACGTGACTGAATCAATGTAACCACCAAGAACCACCACATCACTTGTAATTTGTGTTAGTATACACTTTCCTCTTTGCTCGAGGAAGTTTGCATGAATAAACTATGGCGTCATGAACAAACATGAAGAGGGTTAAAAAAAACTTTGACGTTATTTTTTCAGGCTTTTTTTCGTTTTTGAGGGTGATAATATCAAGTTACAGCGATGAAAATAGACCTATACTGTGCGGAATTTAATTATTTTTCGTTTGGTCCTGTTCCCATCTTTGTAGAGGCTTTGGTTCCGGAGGAGTAGAGGTACAAACACACACGCACGTACAGCATACGTCCTTAATGATGTAGACTAGCGGAGTCGCTCACTTCGCTCGCTCATTCCGCGTCGTCTCGCTGCGCTCGAGGAGATTTCTTGCTGCAACACTTATGACAGATTCGCTTCGCTCACTCAATCAGTGCTAACATTTCCTCAGAAATGTGACTGAATCAATGTAACCACCAAGAACCACACATCACTTGTAATTTGTGTTAGTATGAACTTTATATGGGTTTTCTTAAGAATATTGTTCAGTACAGATTTTTCCATGGGCGTCTTATCACTTCACTTTCTGACGATCCCTCACTTGGAGAAACATCTGCAGCAGATCAGATGTAATTTCCTACGAAGGTGAGAGATGAAAGATTGATAGAGCAAAGTGAGACACATTGAAAAGGTTTACTTTACGTGGAAATCGCTCGCTTTGCTTGTTCAATCCACGCACCTCCGTGCTTCAGAAACACGAATGTTTGACACCGTTTTAAAACCAAATCTATTGTTTTGATTTTTCCATGCAAATACAAAATACAAAACCAATTTTAAGATGTATATGTGGTGTGTTACAATATACGTCCTCCGTGCATCCTTTTCCAGATCAACTCTCTTCGCTCGAGGAGGTTTTCATGAACAAACTATGACGTCGTGAACAAACATGAAGAGGGTTTAAAAAAACCGAACTTTGACGTTAATTTTTCAGGTTCTTTCGCTTATTTGAGGGTGATAATATCAAGTTACAGCGATGAAAATAGGCCTATTAAAAGCGAAATTTATTTATCTTTCGTTTGGTCCTACTCCCATCTTTGTAGGTGCTTTTGTTCAAGAGGAGTAGAGGTACAAACACGCACGCACGCACGCACATCGTATGATTTTAATTATGTAGATGGATAAAACAATGTAAAACAATAAAACTGATCGTTCAAGAATCAACAAGATGGCCACAGATGTATACAAACTTTTACAAGAGTGCAGAGATCTAGGCGTAATTACTGACAGTGATGTGGAATCAGGATTTGTAACGAGCAAAATTACAAAGTTTGTGCTGAGACCAAGAATAGAGGGACTCCGATTGAAGACCTAAAACAATTTGGCGAGGAAGAAAATGAGGTGAGAGATGGTAGTGAACAAGAGAGTGAGATGAATGTGGACTTAATCCACAATGTAGACAATACAATCATGTCAATATTAATGCGTCTTACAGTAATGTAGTGAGCCAGGGAAAACACGGTGCAAACTCAAAAAATGAAAGGGAAGCGGTGCTCACTCACGTAAAGGAACTACTCAGTGTCGCTGAGCGTGAGGGAAAAGAGCAATTGGATGGCATGAAGGCAAAAAAGGTATTACACCTCAAGAAGCTGTATGGCGGGGGACTGAATACCATTGAGATGATGCAATCAGTAGTTATCCTGTGCCAAGGACAACGGAAAACGTATTTGAGTGTGCAAATATTTTCTGCGGCTGCAAAAATAGTAGGGATCCAAGAAGTTGAGGCAGAGTGCAGTCTCCGCTCAGGTGACGTATTCCAGGTTGTTTTGAAGTATAAATGCCAAGAAGAGCCTTCTGCAACCATCGATCAGTATTAACGATACTCAAGTAGATATTTATCACTTCTACGAGCAACATGTGGCAGCCAAATTACACTGACTGCCATATACGATGACAGCGGACGATGTACGCTCAGTCTTTCACCATTTCGGAGAACTGACATGTCTCTCATAGGAACAGATGACTGTGACTGTGGAAGTTTGTGTTACTGGGGTAAGACGGCTTAAATTTTAGCTACATGACATAGTGACGCTCGATGACGTTCCGGATATTACACATTAGTGGTATCCCCTGTTTGACCACGGTAGCAGGCCGCGTGCCGCGCTGCCTGCGCTGTGGTATTCGTGGGCACTTCCTGCGCGCATCCACAAGTAGAGCATTCAGCATATGCGTCTGCTACCAAGATCCAAAGGGACTTATATCCCCATCTCTGAGCAGCAGCAGTGGCAAAGGCCCAGAACGAGTGTATAATTCGCAATTCTGATCGTGGAGTAGCAAAAGTGAATACAAGAGCAACATCGATTATGTGCCAACCAGCTGTAATTAGGAACGATGTAGACACCAATGCAAAGAAGGATGTTGTGTTAACGATCAATAATCAGAAGAGCATAGAGAATTCTCAGTCCTGGTCCAGCAGCTACCTCGGTGGAGTGCATTGCAGAAATGCAAGTTGGTTCCAGCAGCGAGTCTGAGGGGGCGCAACACAGTGCCCCTCCGGTGAAACAGAAGAAGATCAATAGGCGTTCAAGAAGGAAAGTCATAGAGACAGGAGAGTGTAGTAGACAAGATGGCGAAAACATCACTACGGTTTGTCAAGCAACAGTAATTTCCACAAATCTGACACCAGCACCGCCTAACGGCACAGGCAGCACAAATTCACAGATCAGAGGGAGACGCATGACGTCAGTAATTCAAGTAAAGTGCCAGACACTGGTCAGGCTCTCCCTGCATCTGACACGAGTGGCATGAGTTAACCCTACTGCTGGTGTGGGATGAGAGGATGATGTGGAGGGTTTATAGGGAACCAAATTTCACTGGTGCCATATCCATATGCTTGTGAAATTCACAGGGTCTCAGAAACAAGAAAGGTGAAGTAGAAAATTTACTGCGACACATTGATGTTCTAGGAATCCAGGAAGCTATATCCTGGTTCTAGAAAGAATGTTTTTCTTATACGGGAATCTCACTGTTATAATAGAAATACATGAATTATGGATTGCTCGTTTTGTTCGAACCATCGTATGTTACAAAGTAAATCAGCTTTAAGTTGTAATGAACGATGGATCATACAGAAGCATGTAATCGATAATATATTTATTTTCAAAAGTGAAATGACTATATAATGAAAACATTATTTCTTGAAAAAGAGTGTAGAATAAATAATGACGAATTAGAAGTGGTCCCAAAAGTAGATTGTATTAAGTCACACTCAAGCTCTAACATTAGAATTTTCATAAAAAGGAGTGTGCCATACCTTAGGGTTCTACATAAACGTGGTCGAGAAATAGATGCATGCAGTATCAAAATGTAGATGTGTAACAAATGGGTTACTGTTGTGTTCTTGCATGCTTCAAGCACACTAACCGGCGTTTCCCCTGGCATGCATGGTTGCAGCAATTTGCTGCCCCATGCATTATAGCAGGAGATTTTAATTTGCACCATTTCGCGTGGGGATCTGCACGGTGTGACGGAAATGGACGTTACCTGGTGCGAAACATTGATAATTTAAGTCTAACAGTCATTCATAACGGTTCTCCAACCTTCGCTCGATGGCAGGATGGGTTTTTTTTTTTACACGAGTCTGTGTTGGACCTCTTCCTCTGTTCGCCAGATATTGCAAATAATTTCTACTTCGAGGTCTCTGATGATCAGCGTTGGAGTGACTATTTTCCGGTTTCTTTATACCCGGCTGGCATAGTTAGGCACTGTAACGTCTCTCGACGTCAAAAGCTCATTGCTGACAATGAGTCATTTGCTAATTGGAGTCGAGAATTTGTACCTACCACCAGCGAACGCCATCGAGCCAGTATGTCTCAGTGTAGCCTGAAGCCTATTTGGTGGACAAGAGCATGTACAGTTGCTGTTAAAGACAGGCATTCGGTCTACAGGCAGTGGAAGAGAGCTCCATCTTATGATCTGTGGCTTGTACACAGAGCCATTGTTAGAGTCTGCTTTCATTCTTCGGAATGAAAAGGCCATGTATGGCATACGAGTCTGTGAATCTGTCTCAGCTGCAGGCAATATATCTCTTGCATGGCGTGCACTTCATCCGCAGGATGTAATTCATTCTAGGATTTGGACTTAAAACCAAAATGATGGTGGTGAACCAGGTACCTGTAGTTTTGCCGTGCTCCTAGCCGAAGCCATGGCACCAGAAGGAGAGAGAGACAATGTTGCTTGATAATTCCAATCGTGGTCTGCCACAAAGAATCTGTTTAAGCGCATCTTATTTGCTATAGCGATCAACAAGGTAGTTGTCGAAATGAGGCTAAGCACAAACATCGTCTGTTATGCAGATGCTGTTGCGTTGTGGTTTGTAGGGTCTGATCTGCTAATCTTAGCCTGTCACGCACAGAATGCTCTTGATGAAGCTGTATGTAGTCTCGCTATGCATGGTCTATCTGCAAGTGATTTTCTCTCGTTCTGCAGTGATCTGGTCTGCCCTAATCTATGTCACTGTTGCCGGCGTATTAGTGAAGGCTGTCATGAAGACAAAATGCCTTGATGTTTGGCTTGATGGTGGCCTCTTTTGGGTCGATAAAGTTAGGTCTCTGATGGAAAAAATTGATGATCGTTTATCCATTCTTAAGGCGCTTGTGAATAATCGTGAAGTCCGAAGAGGGATGTTACTCTCAGCCTATCGAGTTCATGTGCGGGCTGTGGTGGATTATCACCTTCCCTTTCGTGCGACTCCTGGCCGCCATCTCCGCTGTCTGCAAGTCTCCATCAACAATTGTTTGAGAGTTGTTTACAGGCGTTCTTGTCACAATTCCATTGAATGCACTTTGGATTGAAGCAGGCGAACTACGTGTGCATCTCTGAGGTAATGAGCTACTGGATGCACTCTGCCTGCACAACATTGGTCGTGGAGTGAATGACCCTGTCACGCGGATACTGCACAATTATTTGTTACTTGATGAGGATGAGTGCCTAGTTCTCGGTGTTGCCGGAGAAGGCATGTCGTTGCTTGCCAAAATACATTCCAACCACGTCATGGATGTTGCTTCTATTTGCCCTCCATGTCCTTGGCTCTGGTGCTCACTCCTCTTGTCTGTGTTTGACCCACGTAGTCCTGCTGGATGCGGTGTATTTTGTGATGCATCGTTTCATTTGTATGGCAGCACAGGAGGCATCGGAGTGCATATCCCAGATTTAAAAGTTGAAGTCAGACATTCTTTGCAAAGCGTCACTTCCAGCTATACGTACTGTGACTGACATTTCAACTGACTTGCAGCTACTGGAATTTATTATTGTTACGGACTCTCGATCCAGCCTGTCCATCAGGTGATCTCTTGCCAGTCTCTGCATTGACGACCCCGTGGTTTTCTCAGTGTGTTGGAAGCTATGGGGGGCCTCGCATGTTTCTACTCTGTCACTTGAATGGGTGAGAGGTCACGATGGAAGTAGTGGCAATGAGCATGCTGATCACATTGCTAAAATGGCTGTTTTGGATGCAGCCTGCAGGGTTTCCCTTGTTCAATCTGTAGCATCCTGCAGGAAAACTCTTCGTTCCTGGACCTTGCGTTCATGGAATGAGGAGTGGTCTGCAGCCACGGCTGGTCACGCTCTCTATAATATTATCCCCTTAGGCTTATATAATATTCATATTCATCGCCCATCAGGGCGATATTCATCGACCTGCTGCTTTTATCACATTTCTTATGAGTGCCGAACTCCATTTTTTATTTTTACATTAGGTTTGACAAATGGCTTTGGCCGAGCTTTACGGTGCATTATTTTATTGTTGTATAAGAAATACTGACAATGATACCTGGCATTGCCCCTCACTTGTCCCTCATGTTTGGCGATGCCATCGGGGACCATTGTGTTGATGGTAAGGCATTCGTGACCCCAACCTACTTCCATCAACCCTTCCTCTACAGCCGAGCCATTGTCTTCTTTTTAAACTTTTTAAACTTTTAAACTTTGTAATTTTAATTTTTTAATTTTTAATTTTAACGTCGGATGGCAGTTAGCGACCACCATGTCCTTGCCACTCCGGTTGCATTTGCAACAAACTATTTTATATTTATGTTTATAATCCAGTTCTACACAACATGCCTCATTGGAAGGCTCAGCTCTGTCATGTATGCGAACAGGACACATACTGCTGCCATCGCATAAATATCGATTGGGCTGGACCATGACATCTACGTACACATACGGGGATATCTGCACGGTAACCCTTTGTTATTGTATTGGGTTAAATATCAGCAGGCTCGAAAAGCCCTAACTCAGTGGACCCAGAGAGATGCGTCTGCAGAGATGCTTTTGTGTGCTGAGAATTGGAAGCAAGATGCATGTCTCCTGTGCACAGTTGCAAAGTTCGTGCGAAAAACAGGTGTACCAATATGAGCCCCATGTACCCTCCCTCTGTTCCTGGGTTTCGTGTGACCAGTAAACGATTACACAGTGGAAAACAATGCACAACACACTCAGGACACGGTGAAGCATAATACATGACTCACTCAAGGATCGTCAGTTCGTAGTGGGAAACAGATTATGTGATTTTTGCGTGGACAACACGTGTGTTGAGTGGCCGTATGAACAGTGACGTGTATACAGTGAAGATCGGTGGACAACCCAGACAGCCACTTCAAGATGTATGTCGGGAGTGTACAAGAAGAGCTCTTTCAGCTGGTGCATTGTCTGAGAACACGCACAGTGAGTCATCAATGAGTTCTTACTCTGTACGCAGAGGAGAACAGGATGTGCAAAATGACAGTGTGATGAAACTCTTGAAGTGAAATTTGCGCACAAGATGAATGTTTTTTGTTAAATGCTTATCTGATACACAGAAGAGAGCAGGTAACACCGAGCGATTGTTCAGCATATCTGTGATATGTGAAATATATCTTCAGGTATTCTTGCTCAGTAGCGAGAACCCCATGTTAGGTCGACTGTGTTAAACCAGGAAATTTGTAATTATGAGTAATAAGTACTATACATAAGTGTCTTTAGCTTGTTTGTATTAGAGAGGGCGCACAGCTATGGTCCATACCCCGATAAATAAATATTTGTATGTTCCCGTAACTCCAGAGGGGCTCGACCAATTGAAAAGTGGTCTCTGTGAGGATGAAGGCCAAGGAAATTTCTGGCTTAGACCATCTTTCAGATTTTAGGTAGATGCAGTAGTTTTTTTTCTTAAACGGTGTCACACAAGAAGAAGAACAACAACAAGAACCATTTCTTGTCTAGTTGCACAATTGCACCGACCTTTGCACGCGCACGTCCTCCCGTCGTTTGGTCCAGCGAGGGGTGCACTCCAAGGAGCTTTCTCGTCTTCGAACAAAAAAACTTACTGCGTGGCAGCGTCTGCATGCAAAGAGGACTGAATCTAACCACCAGACATTTTCATCCCTTAAAAATCCTTCTCTCGCTGTGTTAGGAACCTTGTCATCGAGCAGGAAAAATAGGTACTTGGTACAGCCAATCATTCTTCACTTTTTCGTTTTTATCGCATTAAATCAAAGTCCCCTCGTACTCTTCTACCTCTCACGGTACTTGGTAAAATACTCACTTCTCCTGTCGATAAAGCCGAAGCCTTCAACACTCAGTTTTCAAGTCATGGTATTTTGGATGATGACTCTACTCCTTCACCCATTGCCTCCAACACCTTGCAGGCACCATCTGTCTGTACCGATGTTGTCTTTTGATTAGCGGACATCTGTGCAGCTCTTTGTAGGCTAAAAGCCAGTCACTCCGTCGACTCAGCGGGTTTTTCCTCTTTCTTTTATCAACAAATTGGCGACCAAATTGCACCAGCCCTTCACATCATTTTTCACTTTCATTCTCCACAGGTGTTCTTCCACACCTCTGGTCTACTGCATCTGTTGTCCCTATTTTTAAAAAAGGGAAATGTCTCTGATCCCAAAAATTACCGACCAATATCCCTAACTGTGGTACCCTGCAAAATTATGGAATCTCTGATTCGGGACACTATGATGTTTCATATAAATGCTTCGCACCTCATTCATCCTGACCAGTATGGTTTTATGCCAGGTCGATCGGCGGTACATCAACTGCTTTTGGTCGTTGACAAGTGGTCCGAGGTACTTGATCAGGGCATTCCCACTCACGTCATACTTTTCGACTTTAAAAAGGCATTTGAATCTGTCATCCATTCAAAATTACTGTCTAAACTTTACTCAATTGGTTTCCAAGGACGTTTGCTGTCTTGCATCTCTGAATTCTTGGTTGAGTGTACTCAGCGCATCATTGTTGAGGGGGAACTTTCCTCACCTAGAAGATTAATCAGTGGTGTGCTTCAGGGCTCCGTATTGGGGCCACTCCTATTCATTGTTTTTCTTTATGACCTGACCATTCATGAAAGTACTGTTTCCCAAGAAAAATTTGCAGACGACCTCAAACTTCACTCTCCATTTGTCTCACCAGCTGACGCATCTTGTCTTCAATCCTGTATAAATTCTGTTCTCTCTTGGTCATTTAAATGGCAGCTCCCTCTTTCATTTGACAAATGCCACTGTTTTTCCATTGGCAAATCTCCAAACCACCTTCATTACATTTTAGATGACTCCCCTCTCACAGAAACTGTTGATTGCATCCGCGATCTTGGCATCTGGTTTCAACATGACCTTAAGTTTACTACACATTGTGTTTCTATTGCTGCTGCGGCAAACCTCGATCAGCCATTGTGCGTCGCTGTTTTAATTCTGGAAATCGTAATACTGGTCTTTGGGCTTTAAAGGTCTTTGTTCGACCTCTCCTTGAGTGCATGCAAGTCAGATCTGGTCACCGAATCGCCTTGCGAACATTGATCGGATTGAATCTGTTCAGAGGAAACACTCTAAATCGTTGTCTGGCATGCGTTCTCTGCCTTACAATCAACGACTCTATCTTCTAAACCTAGAAACCCTCAAATACAGATCCTTGAAGGCCGATCTGATGTTAACGTATAAGATTATACACTCCGTGTTACCATTCGAACTCCCTCTTTTTGACTTTAGCCCTAACTTCAGGAATCGTGGGAACAGTTTCAAACTTGTTCTTTCTCATTTTCATTTAACTTCCCGGAAGTCGTCCTTCGCTCTTAGAGTGGTTCCTATTTGGAACACTCTCGACAATGAAACTATTTCAGCCCCATCGTTTCTCTCCTTAAAAAAGAAAAGCGCTTATCCACTTCTACCACTTATCCCTTCGCCCGTTCCTTCGCGCCCTGACCATTCTATTTGGGACCCTTAATTTTCCTGTTCTCTGCCATCTTCTCTTTCTTCTTTTTCCTTGGGTCTGCTGTCAGCAGTTCGATAGGCGATCCCTTGCACTTCCCTTTCGCCTTACGTGTGAAGTAAATTTTATTATTATTATTATTATTATTATTACTACTGTTAGAAGTGAACAGTTTTAAATTTACATGTGGCTCCCTAATTTTTCTCTTACACAGAATTGCATAATTTTTGGTATAAATATACCTTCCATGCCTATCTACTATCTGGCAAAGTTTGGTCGAAATATATTGAACAGGACCAGAGATATTAATAGTTTGAGTTTTTCTGGAAAGAGGACTTCAATCATATATTTATATACATGGTTATCGCCGTGTATAATGAACGAGTGCTCAACAGGGCATGAAAAAATCTGGGTCAGTGTGTCCAAATACGGGTCTATCATATTGGCCCATTACGTGGTGACCCACATCAGTATGAAACACTTAACACGTATAAAAATTAATGGCAGTATTTGCCAAGTCACCAATTCCACGCAAAGACACCAGTTTAGGCATAGTCCAGGCCTAAAACTTTAAAAATTTTTACATACCAATTGATACGTGTTGCTAGATGGGCACTCGGAAATTGAGTCATTGAATTTTTATGTGTGTTAGGTGTTTTATTTTCACCTGTAGATAAAACAACGTAGTGTCCTTTTTTCTTGTGCATTATACTGGCTGTAACTCCTTCTTATCTTCTTTACTAAACAGACTTCACTTTAAAATCATACAATTTATCTGCTTTCAGAGAAAAAAATCACTGAATGAAAATGTGGGCTATTTTTGGAATATTGTGCATTGTGGCAATCTCAAGCATTAACTGCGGGCCTGTATCGAATGCCGTGGCTAGTAAGTACATTCTACTACCTACATTAAAAAAGTGTGATATGCGTGCATGCTACTGTGTTTTGTATGCCTACTCGTTCGAAAGTACGAAGATGAGAATAGTGCAAATTAAAGATAACTCATTAAGCTTGTAATAGACCTAAAAGGTGAACACAAAAGCACACCCTGATTTTAAAAATTAGTAATGTCCGTATACATAGGCCAATGTGGTTTGAACTGTGTGTTCAGAACACAAAAATATTAATCATAAAGGAACTTGTTTCCCAAAAAACCCTAGCATCGCGACATATTTTAGTATCAAGTAGTGCTGGGAGAGATATTCCATGACAGACACGCTCACACACACACGTGACATGACGACATCACCCCTCCCCACTGGACGACCACCCCTCCGAAACCCTACTCCACGGAACCTCACTCCGGGGCCCACTGAAACCTCATCCCATAGAACGATCCCAAATTTCATTTGTATCTATCTCATAAATCATTTTATATGCGCAGCATAATCAGCAGTTAGTATATAGTAGTGAGCCAGCTGAAATTAACGATCTTCACGCACTTTTATCATATTGAAACTGTTTATATGCGTGATTCAAATACAACTATTGCTTGTCAGGCAACAAAGACTGCCCACTTTCAACAATTTTCAAGCTGTTTCGCCACGTAGGTATTTATTCTCACCATCTAGAAATACGTTCAGCTCTGGTTCTGATAAAATACCAAAGTTAGAGGTATCGGAATGAGAATTTTATTCAGGGCCATGACCCAAAGTCGTATTGCCCTGCATACAACAGACTACGACTAATAGAATACAACTAAAACTACAACTAATAGACTACAGCTAAAACCACAACTAATTGACTACAACTAATGGACTACTTCTAAAACTATCACTAATTGACTATAACTAATAAACTACAACGAACAGACTACAACTAAAACTACAAGTAATAGACTACAACTAATAGACTTTAACTAAAACTACAACTAATAGACTACTTCTAAAACTATCACTAATTGACTGCAACTAATAGACTACAACGAATAGGCTACAACTAAAACTACAACTAATAGACTACAACTAATGGACTACATCTAAAAATATCACTAATTTGCTACAACTAATAGACTACAACGAATAGACTACAACTAATAGACTATAACTAAAACTGCAACTAATAGACTACTTCTAAAACTATCACTAATTGACTATACAACTAATAGACTACAACGAATAGACTACTACTAAAACTATAACTAAACCATGCGCAATGGCTGTTTGCTGTGACGTCACCATGATTTAGCCAATGACGAACGAGAACAACGGCTGTTTCGCCGTCTGATTGGACTAGCCCAGTCACGTGATATGCACGTCACAGCAAACAGCCATGGCGCGTGGTCTAACTGACTACAACTAATAGACTACTATAACTAATAGACTTCAACTAATAGACTACAACTAAAACTACAACTAATTGACTGTAACTAACAGACTACAACCAATAGACTTCAACTAAAACTACAACTAAAAGACTACAACTAATAGACTACAACTAAAACTACGAACACTCTACACCCTGACTTAAACAACTTTGCCACACATGTCTTTTCACCATTGTACACACGAAGCCACATCCTACTGTTTCTTTGCATACTGCGCGTCACCACTCCTCTGTCACACCACTATCATGACTTAAGAGATTTTATCACATGCCATTTCACCATCGCGCACACGACGCCTAACTCCACTGTTTAAACAGGTCGGCGTATCCAATCGCGTTTCTGTGCATACTGCGTATCACTATACTACCGTGAACCCAGACATAAACAATCACCTCATATCATTGCACTAGTGTGCACACGAAGCTACGCACCACTTGTCCACAAGGGATTGGCGGTATTGTCTTGCACTTGCAACACGTAGGAATTTTTAACACTAGGTTTCAGACAGTGAAGTATGTCAATTGAAGTTGGCGGGCGGACCACAAGCGTGGTCCTTGATTAGTGCAGTTTCATTTCTATTCAATTAGCATACAGGGTAGCAAATAGCATACATGTATCGATAAAACATCGTGTTGGTGTTAGGATTTGAATGAACTTCGTAATTAAAAAAAAGTCAGAACAGTTTGGATTCTAACTAGCGTATTGGGAAGTGTGTCTCTCGTTAAGCTGACCCATATTCTGATACGCACCTTAAGGTAGAAAGAAGCCTTCAAATCGTTAGCGCTACTTGCACCTGTATTCTTCCAAATGCTTAAGATCTATTTCTGGTTGTAAGGTACACTAACAATTTGGGGACCACCTCAAGGCTTCTTTGAACGTTAAGGTGTATTTCTCATTTTAATTTTTTTTTTTTTTTTTTTGCAACACCTTTACTAAAAACAAGTATTTATTTATCACTTAGTTGCAGAACATGGAAGAAGACACATACCATGCGGTGACTTTTGGAATAATTGCGCGCGTGACTGCCCTGGCTTCGGAGTCTGTGATTATCATACCTGGACATGCAATTGCTATTATTCATGAATTTAGGAGCGATTTTAAAAACGAAAACGATACGCCGTTTACCACAAAAGAGCAGAGAGGATCCAACTACAATTCACTCGTCCATAACACACATCACCGAGGCACTTAACATCACCGTGTTACTTCACAAAGAAGAAAATAATTTTTAGGTTTCTTTGAAGTGTTAATGTTTATTCCAATTGTTCGGGAAATGTGCCAGTAAAAGTAGACCACAAAATCACTCCATAATATCCGTACATTGCATTTCAGTTTGGTGTAGTGATAGGCTAGTGCAATGCTGCATGAAAATCTTATTGCTTTTACTTCACCAATTGTTAACTATTAGACTTAGGTTTGAATTAGCACCTCAGTATGGCTGTAATGGCAACAGTACTTTTGTTCACACATAGAAAGGCTGTAAGTCTTGTTTGTAAACTCACGTTTCGTACTACACCATCAGTAATCTAATAAATTCGGAAGATTAAATCGTTACTTCCACTTTTCCCTGTTTTGAAGTACACGAAGTTATTTCTAACAACTCTCTACAATATACGCAAACAGGAATTAATTAAGAAAGAATGAAAACTCTGCTGATGTGGTTGGGACAGGCAAGCCAACTTTTAGGGCAGCAGCCACATGTAGTTTATTGCATATACCGGTACAGTAGCGTGCGCAGACCCCCGAGTGGGCAGGGGTAAACTTTTTTCCTTGAGACTTTTTTTGCCTATCTTTTTACCCTTTCTTAGCTTTTTTGCGCTTTTCAGGACTTTTTTTTGTCTTTTTGGGGTCTTTTTTAGGCTTTGAATGGATAACTTTTCGTAGAGACTGTTTTTTACTATCTTTTTAACCTTTCTTACCCTTTCAGCCCTTTTTTGGACCTTTTTAGGCCCTTTTTAGGCGTCTAAGCTCTTTCTCAGGCAACGCTGCACCAGCAAATTCTGGCACAAAAAGGACGTTTTTGTTTTTTTTTTACAAAAAGGGCAATTTCCGAAAAGAACAGGGGCACTGCCTCCTTGCCCCCCTCCTGTGCACGCCAATGTACCGTGCTGATCTCACGCCCTTTTCGCACGAAGTGGGTACTGGCCACGTACACATGTAAGTGCGGACCTGCAGAACTTTTGCCTAATGGTTGTGTAACAGGATTTTACCCTGGTCGGGTGCTGCCCCTGCCTGCATCTAAGTACGGACTTACAGGAACTTTTAGTTAATGGTTGTTAACTGGATATGACAAGAAGCTGATGCAGTTCATGCCTGTCTCTAATTGTGGAGCGGCAGAAATTTACCTAACGGCTGTATAACAGGCTTTCAGACAAAGCGAGTGCTGGCCAAAGTGCAGACCAGCAAGAACTTTTAAACTAATGGTTGAAAACTGGACATCACCGGCTGGTGATCATGCCTGCATTAAGTGCGTGCCCACAAAAACTTACATAATGGCTTTGTAACAGGCTTTCACACAAAACGAGTACTGCTCACCCCTGCATCTAAGTGCAGACCCACAAGAACTTTTAATTCATGGTTTTACAACAGGATTTCACACGAAGAGTGTGCCGCCCACGCCCACACCTAAGTGAGATGTATCTCTTCCTGTAGCATATCGTTCAGGCTGCGTTCTCAAGGATAAGACGAATAAGAGGTGCACCGCTTAATATGTGATGGATTCTGGAAGTGCTAGACTCAACCATGCGCTAAAAGCAGCCTGAACGAAATGCTGCAGGGAGAGATACTTGGGAGCCTTCTTCATTGCACCAGACAGGCTGATCAAAAAATAGAGATGCACCAGATTGCGCATCTCCAATTATTTGGATAATTAGATAATGGCTTCCCAGCGCATGTCATCTTGATGGGGCACGAAAGGTTTGTGAAAAAATTTCTTTTGAGAAAGCTCGCATTCCCCTCTCCTCCCCTCCCCCCCAATCCCGCCCACCAAGTCCGACTTATTCTCCCAGTGCTCCAGATGAGGAAAACGGTTTACAAGCTTGTATAACGATCCCGTACATCAAGGGACTCTACGAAAAAAATTTAAACTTACTTTCATGAACAAGGTGTACGGATAGCACCATCCAAGTTCCCGTCTGTCAGATCTGGGGGTATGCTTCGTAAGAGCGATGGATTCTGCTGAAGCATATTCCGCTCGTATCGAACAATGCAGGGACGCTGTACCATGGTACCATGTATGTTGGGGGGGGGGAGTTGCAGTGCCCTCTATGGAACATGTTGGATATCTGAGGAATGGGAAACTTACTGATGCGGTTGCCAAACACCATGAGGAGAGGTGGCACTTCCCAATGGTGGGAGAAAACTAAAATTGTGTACGTGTAGGCCAACAACAGCATTAGGAGGCAATTACATTTTTTCACCATCGTCAACAACAAGGGTAGACCCCTGAACCTGCAACAAAATTACCTAAACATAAAACCACTACTCAGTAAGGGCAATCCCCATAAAGCCGGAAACGACGTTAGACACTACAGCTTGTCACATTTAGACTTCCACCCATTCACAGAAGTGCAGGCCATCATGGTGTCTGGGAGCGCGTTCCACTCGCCAACAATACGGTTCGTCAGGTAGTTCTTCCTGACCAGCAGCCTGGCGTGATCAACATGCAACTTAAAACGATGGCCTCTTGCGCCTGTAACACGCTGCTTGTCATAGAAGGTGTGGGAGATGTGAAGCACCACTGACTTGAAGGTTTCGAGTAGGTCACCTCTAACTCTACGGTGGGACAATGCAGAAAGACCAAGATTGTGGAACCTTTCCTCGTAGGGGAGGAAAGGTTGTGAGGAAAGTTGTAAGGAGGAAAGGTTTTAAGGAAGTTAACAGACGAGTAGCACAGTGTTGGACTGCCTCGAGAGTATGAATGTCTTTCACGAAATATGGAGACCAGGCTTGAATGCAGTACTCCAAGTGGGGGCGAATGTGGGCGGTAATGAGGGTCTTCAAGGAGTATTTTGTAAGATACCTGATTCCACGCTTGATTCTGCCCAACATGCAATTTTGCGCGCTTGGCCGCAGCAGCACACTGGTCACCAACCTTGAGGTCATTGGAAATGATAACACCCATGCACTTCGTGGAAGTTACAACAGTCAGGGGCCTACCGTCAAGCAGATAACTGAAGTCGTGATTCCCACTGCCCAGATGGAGGACGACGCACTTGCCATTGCTGAAACTAAGGCCATTCCTCCTGGCCCATGCCAAAATGTTGTCAAGGTCATATGAGAATAATCTGATCCGCACCACTCGCCACGCCTCGATAGATCTTGGTGTCGTCCACAAACAAGTTACAAAAATTGGTAATGCAGTCAGGAAGATCATTGACGGGCATCAAAAACAGAAGGGGACCCAGCACAGTGCCTTGTGGGACACCACTGGTAACCTTCGTCCACCCCGAAATAGCCCCACTGACACATACACTCTGTCAGTCACTCTGTCACTCTGTCAGTCAGTGTACCCACATCACGCCAAGTGAAAGGATCTGCTTGCAACCTCCCCCAACTCCAGGAGTCGTTTTCTACTTTCGCCAGGGCATTTGGTGAGTGCTGTATGTCTCTCGGTGGGCCTTGTGTTGTACGATACGTTTCTGTGTGGTTACTAGATGTCGCTGCGGTGTGGGCAAATGGTGGCGTTTGACTGTAGTCGTGTTGGTTGGACTAAAATATGGTATGGGTTTTCACATTTTGGAGGGTGGTCTTTTGTTAAAATATTTGCTGTTGACTGTGTCGTGAACGTGATTACTTGTTTGACTTTTCAGGGTTTTTTTTTTCATCTTGAAAACGCCTTGCCATAAAATGCAGACTAAAAATTTGATTAAGTAGTAAAAAGGGCTTGTGCAACTTATTCGGGGGTCGGCCGTTTGTCTTCATTCACTACTATACACAGTTTCATATTGGACGAACTAATTTCTTCGAAATGGACGAGTCACGTATGGCTGCTTGTAAGCTCGAGTGTGTGCCGACCTTCTGCAGCTGCGATCGCCGTGCCACCTCGAAATCCGTAGGAGGCGTGTCACCTTAGACCAACCTACTCGTGTCACGCGAGTGACGAGAGTTAAACGGGAAAACCGGGGAAAAAACCTTCGGAAATAGTTTCGATCTTCAATGACGCAAGGTCGCGCTGTTAGTCTCCTAATCGTATCGGGCGCACGGGCGGTGTATGGCGGCTGTGGTAGGTGACTCGTCCATCTCGAAGAGAGTAGTTTGTCCAAGGTTACATCTTCTACTTAAAATTATCGGTGAATTTAGCTGACACACGATAAATCAGACAAATGCTGGCGTCTTGTCATCAAGCAATATGGGCCATAGCATGGAAGGAGCATAGACAAAAACATGCATTTCTAATGATGTTTTTTTACAAACAAAATTTGTGGAGAATAGACACGCACATAATAAACCAGACCGTACACACCAATCACAGAAAAAGGAAGAGAAAAAAAGCCAACAAATTGACTTAATAAGAAGGCTTCACCATTTCGGGAAAAAAAGGAAGACCTCGTATCCCCATGGAACTCGGAGCCGTAAAAGCATACAAATAAAAAACGGATTTGAGTTCACTAGAACGAAACGAACCACAATGCACGGGAAAAAAATAAAGCAAAAGAAATCCACATAGTAATAAAACATCTCTACAATACACAAATTAAACACACCTGGTCTGGCACTGGGCCCATCCTTTTAACCTCAATTCCCCCCATCCTTTTATTCAGGTTTAAACAGGAGTGCAAGCCGATGGCTTAACAAGAATCAAATTAATACAGATGCAAACCTATTTACGTCTCCTTTTGGACTTATATGTCAGACTGTCTGAGCGGGGAATCGAACCCACGACCTTTGAAACCAAAGGCATAAGTCAGTATGGCTCAGCGGTATGACCTCGCCCTTTGCTTTCAAAGGTCGTGGGTTCAATTCCCCACTCAGGCAGTCCGACATATAAGTCCAAAAGGCAACGTAAATAGGTTTCCATCTGTATTTATTTGACTTTTATTCAAGTGATGCCCAAGGCTGAATAGTAACGTTTAAACGTTTGGATTATTTGAAGCAGCGGATCCAGTTGGGGTGGGGGTAGCGGTGTGAAATGTGGCTTCCCGAAGACCCGAAATTGACAAAGAAATCGGTGGAACTCCCATGAATTCTGTTTGTGAGGGAAAAAAAGTCAACTAAGGGGTCTAAGGAAGGGGAGGGGTGCTTTGAGTCCCTCGGTACCCTGCATGAAAAATCATTTTCAGCAATTTTAGCACTTTGAAACATTAAAAAAAGCCAGATTTAAAATTTTTTCAGCAGCAGTAAACGCGTTATTTGTTTACCTGATAAAAGTAAACAAATAACGCATTTACTGCCGTTGAAAATTTTAAAAACTGGCTTTTTTTAATGTGTCAAAGGTGTTAAATTTGCTGAATATGATTTGTTTTGC
>JAHWFP010213563.1:1764-18514 GCA_023313725.1 Lithobius niger
TTGAGGGCATCGATAAATTTCCAAGAATTTGACGTCATTCCAAGATGGTGACAAGTTGTTGAACAACTTGAGGTTGTTCCAGCTATTTTAGGGTTTTTTTTTTCTCTTTCATTTTTTATTTTGTTGCCACTCAATGGCAGCGAGAAATGGTAAGGGCCCCAGAAAAATTTTTCATTGTGAACAAGACAAGAAAATTTGCCGAAAATTAAATTCAACTTCGTGTGTTGTGGGCCTGCTGTTCTATCAAGGAACTCATTTTTTTTACCTTAACGACTTCGCCTCCAAATTAAAACTTTTTCCCAGGACCCTAGGAGCAAATCCTTGATGCCACCCTTCAATGGTGTTGTTTGTACGTACATGGAAGTCCTTTTCTCATCCCATCGTAACCAGTCCACATCTCAATAAGATACCTAGGTGAGACGACGATGATTGGCTCTCGCAAGCTTTCCGATCCATGTGCCTTTAAAATCAGGACCAGTGCAAGCTAAGACGAAGTGGTACGGCTGCGACACGGAATTTTGAACAGTGTTGCCAGGTGGGGGAAAAATGTCTCTAGAATTTTGGCCAAAATATTTGCATATTGCACAAAAATATATATAGAAATGATATATAAAAATATATAAAAAGATGAATGAATATATAAAAATGAGAATTTCACCATCTTTATATGATTTAATTTCTTTTGCGACCAATAGTTATAACATTTTTTTTGCCGCTACACACATAGAACACCGCGTGTTTCGCTTCTTTGAAGTGCATGAGAGAACCGCTTTCGTTTATTGCTAGAGCGCTGTAAGTTTGCCTCTCTTTCCTGTGCGGCCTCCTGAAAGTAAAAATGGAGGCCGCGAACGAAATATAAAAAAAAAAAAGTAGAGATGTCATAAATTTGAGTAAAAAATTTTTTGGTCGGAAAATTTCGAGAATACAGACTTATCCGTGGATCTGGCAACGCTGATTTTGAATGATACGACGACAACGAGCAGAGGAGATTGCCTGTAAATGGCGATTCGATTTTTAGTTTCGCCTAAACCGGAAGTGTTCGGAATTAGTTTATTTTACGCAACAAATTGTTTTTAACAATGTTTTCATTTGCATCAGGAAGTGTGGAAATTTATTAAGTTTTCCATTGTTAAAAAAAAAAAAAACATTTCTGCTAATATTGATTTGAATTTTTATTCACGAAAGTATATTTCACGATAATCAGGTTGCAATGTACGATTTCAGGTTTTCCGACGGCCGAAAACTGGGACGGCTGTGGGCGTACCAGCCCGCGTCCACCGGCCTTGCTTAAAATAGTTAAGAAGAAGGTCCAGAAGAACTTGAAGCTGTAAATTATCTGAAACAAACTAATAGCGGTATTGATTGACTATCCCAATTCTGTGACCTCAATAGACGTTTTTGAAGGACAAAGTAGTCTAGTTTAACGAAAAAAGAAGCTTTTTTTTTATAAATATCTTGGCACAATATGAAGGGCACTTTTTTGGGGGGAAGGGGGTGTTTTTTAGTGGAGTTTTTTCCGGGAGCTTTTCTTAGGGGCATTTTTTCCTGGGGCGTTTTTACCCAGGGCAATTTGTTGAGGGCGTTTTGTTGGGGGCATCTTTTCTGGCAGCATTTTGTCGGGGGCGTTTTTTTTCAGATAGCACTGTGGATCGCTATCAGAATTGTGGCCGGGCTTTCTATTTTATTGCTTTTTGTCAGAAGAAGCCCCCACAACGAAAAGCACTTTCTGCTCAAGTATCCCATGATTCTTTGGAATATTGGGTTTACCAAGCTTAACAAGAGGCCTTTGGTGAGAATACTGAAGCTTTGAAAAACTGTCAGTTGCTTGATAAAAGTCTTTGTTTACGGAATTAGTTCTTAGATGAGTATAACTTACTACTAGACTAGACGAGTTCGTACTAGACTTCACTTTGCGACTTTAAACAGAAATGAAAAGGAGCCTAGGTTACTGACAATTTCACCTCGCTGCACAGAGTTCTTAATAGAACAAGAACATCAACACCTCATATATGGTCAAGTAAAGGATACCCTAGCTGAAAAAAATCAAAGTTCTGGATCAAAGCTCGACAATCAGTGAAACGAGTCATAGTACATTGTTTGATTTTCTAGCGGGCGAAGGCCATTGATGGGCAACAAGTCATGGGTCCTCTTACAAGCGTTCGAATGACTCCAACACCTGCATTGTCACAAACAGGTGTTGACTTTGCTGAACCATTGTATGCGAAAGCAGGGAAAGTTAAGCAGAAAGCTGACATCTGTTTATTTACCTGTGCGGTACCCAGAGCCATTCACTTTTTTTGGCCTCAAGTTTACCTACTGATGATTTTCTTCTTGCTGTTAGAAGGTTATTTTCCGGCAGAGGTGTAAGTGATCAACCGTGAGCTGAAAGAACTGTTGTGTACGATTAGCAACGCTGATCCCCAGGATTGGTTCGGCAAGAAAAGCATCTCCTGGAAATTTTTTTGGGAGTACGCAGCCTGGTGCAAAGGCTTTGGGGAGAGGATGGTCAAAACTGTCAAGGATTGCCTTCGAAAAGTCCTTGGACGAGCACTCTTATCCTGTGAAGAGCTCTCCACCTTGCTTACGGAAGCCATATGGTGAATTCCAGCCCAATATCGTAGGATTATTAGGAAGCCTCGAAAGGTGTACCGTTAACTCCTGTTGACTTCTTGGCAGGTGGAAGACTTACTACTTTACCTTTGACTGGTCCCACTACGAAAGGTAAAGCATAAAGATGAGCTGATGGGTTTACCCCAACCGACTGCTTAATACACTGTGCCATCATTGGCAGAAAGATTATCTGCTGTGCTTATGGAGCACTTATGAATCGCGCGACGGAGTTAAAACGGTACTTTTGATGATCGGTGATGTGGTGTTGTTACACGAACAGTACCTTCCCAAACACATGTGGAAACTCGTCAGTGTTGGAGACGTCTCCAGGAAGGTAATGGACGAACTCGAGCAGCCATCTCCTTAACTCATTGTCTTGAAATAACATTGAAATGTCGGGATCTGACGAATGGTGTTTCTCACTGCGGGCAGATGGTTCTAGGAGTCAAATCGCAATTGTTCAACTATATTTAAATCTGTAAAGAATGATTCTGGGGAAGGCATGCACAATTGCACATTTGATTCTAAAACACCGAGCACACTTCATAAATTGATGACTGCCCTCCGTTACTGCACAATCTCTTAAACCAATAAAAACGTCGTTTTCATCAATAATACCATAATCAAAAAATTCTGGTTCATTATACTCACAAATTGTAACGATTCTCACAGACATTATCAAATGTGGGAGAAAATAAGTCGTTGTCACTGTCTCTATGCATCACTTTCACCATGAATAATTATTAGTCTCTGTGCAGTCTTCGTGAAACCAGTTGCCCTAACAAAAGTTATTTTGATTTTTGTAGTAACCATCCTCTAAAATATTTTAGTTGGTGCTCTGGTCACTATCACTGTCCGTTGTTGCACAGACACTACAAGTATTTTTAGAATAACTTATGGTTGGTGTTTCCCTCGTTGTTACAGATGGGTCGGTGATGGAAGCTGGCTCAGTAGTAGAAGGCAGGTTCCAAGCACAGCAGAAGGGCTGCTCACACGGTAGCGTGGCATTATGTCCTTCATTAGTGTCCACTGTTGTTGACGGTCATAAAGTTTGAAGCACAGTCCTGGTCCCTGTATAGCTGATGTTGTCGCCGTCCAAGTACTGGTTACTTTCCCGCCAAAATCAGGATCAATGGTGAAAATAACACGCACAATGTTGTGACCACTCCAATTTTATCCTTTCAGCTTTTCAATTCGTATGGAATTAGGATTAAAGGAATGGAAGGATGCTGCAGCTGTTGCAATCCGGTCAGCTGGCATGCATTTAGGCCTATCACACACGAAGCGTAGTTCCTGGCCGTCAATTTATACAATAAAAAAATTATGGCACTGGCCCTCAACCTGTTGATGTTAGCATGCTGCTAATGGTTACGCTGGCTTCCAATTACTTTTTTACGTCACACAGTTCAAATCACTAAAAATCAGCTAGACTACCGCAGTTAGGTTCTAGCCTATTTGATGGTGACAAAATTCAATTCAGTTCTTCCTATGAGAGGTGTGTAGGAAGAAAAAAAAATTACACACAGTTCTTAATCACGGGCAGGGCCCCAATTTTACATGTAACGCACTGGTATTAAGAACTTATTAATGAAGACACAATAAACACACAGTCCATCAGCTCGACTGCTATTAATAAACTAAAACGAAGTCACGCAGTCGAACTTGAAGGTTTTTCTGCTTTTTTCTTGAAACAAATTGCAACTCTAAATTTGTTTCCCTCTCTTAGAAATTTTAATTTTTCCTTCAAACTTGGAACATTACCGTCTGTCTGGAAACAGCGTATCATTGTTCCAGTGTTTAAAAAGGAAAATGCTTCGGCCCAAAAATATTATCGCCCCTAATTGCGTTACCTGGCATCCCATGTAAGATGTAGAATCCATCATAAGAAATAAGATTATATCATTTTGTATGGATGAGCAACTCATGAGTTATGGACCAGCTCACTGGATTTTGGTGCATCTTTTCATTAATTTATTTTGACTTTCAGCGAGTCAGTTGTGCACGAAAAATTATTGTACAAACACTCACGAATGAGAGTTAGGGAAACCGGCTGGCATTTATTATTGGCCGCACACAACGGGTGAGAATCGATGACTCTCAGTCTGACTCACTACAGGTAATAAGTGGAGTTCCTCAGGGATCTGTACTGGGCCCAGTGTTGCTCGTAATCTACTTAAATGACTTACAATCTACACCGAACCCGCGAAATTGTTTGAGGCTAAAGTTTGCAGACGACTTAAAATTTGTATCCGAATTTGTGAGCCACGAAAACTGTGTTAACTTAGTAAATGAGATAAATTTCGTTTATGAATGATCGATGGAATGGCAATTGACTATTTCTTTTGCCAAATGCTGTTGCCTCCATCCAGCATTTCCCAACCGGTGCGGCACGCCTCTCTTGGGGGGTGCGGAGCAACTGCAGGGGAGACGCGAGCCACTGCCAGGTCAATGGTGAACTTTTTTTAAACTGTGCATCACAAAGCTCTCCTCGCCAATGACAGACCTAATAGATACTATCAATCATTTTTTTTAATTACGGTATTGTAAAGATTTTCAAGACTTACCAGTATCATTCATTTTATTAAAAACAAATTACACAGTAATGCAGTAATGGGGAGGCCCCCACTACAGAAGAACTTTAAAAAAAAGAAAAGAAAAAAACAGGTTACAGGGAAACGTTTCAATTCCCATTACATTGAACAATTGAACCCATTACAATTGCCCCCATTACATGAGACCTTTGTTAAAACAAAAAAAATTGCATACCTAAGTAGTAGGAAAATGTTTCTTTAAAATACGCTAACTGGGCACTGACAGAGAAGCTTATGCCATTCCTCACCCCCCTTACCCCCGGATGGGACATCGTGGTCCCTGCAGAACACTCTGTAGCAATGGGGGTGGCGAGGGAGCACCACTGCATGCTGCTCTCAATGGAAAGGAACACTGTACGAAAGGTTGGGAACCGCTGGTATAGGCTATACAAATCCAAGTATAGAGTATAAGCTGTCAGATACAGTACTGTCCTCTGCGACTAACTAAAGTTAATAAATTAACACTGGCGATAGCCAGTGTTAGTGAGACCTCTGTGTTAAACTCTTAACTTTCAGAGCTTATAACTTGGTCAAAAGTAAACATCTTAAACCAAATTTGGAATCTAGCCTTGACTAGTCAAGTATTGTCTGCAGTCCAAAAATTGTGAAATTTGGACCAGCCAAACCCAAGATACAGAGGGGCCAAATAGACAACTTCTTGTTCTTGATCTTGTTCTTGTTCTTCTGGGAATGCACCTTTCGTCTGTCCTCTCTACAGATCAAACTATTTGTCCTATAAAGCTAGTTCTTAGCTCATTTTACAGGTATTGCTCCGTAGATGTGCCCTTTCTATAAGGTCTTTTCTAATTGGTCAAGTGGTTCAGGGGGTACGGAGCTCTAAACGACCAAATTGATAGTTTTACATTGTTTTAAACATTATTATTATGCAACAATGCCAGTTAGCAAACGCCAGCTGCAAGATGTAGACTGAAGATTAAAGGATTTGTTTCTATTGTTAACACTGGTGATAGCCAGGTTAGTAAGGGTCAGCCTAGGGTTTCTGTTTAAACGCTCAGCTTTGACCGTCAACTGCACTGTTTTACAGTTTAGCTGCAATTCTAAAAGTAACATGAATAAATAAACAAACACGGAACGTTAAACGTTTAGAATAAGGGTCTAAAAGTCAAAACCTAGAAGGAACACGGACAAGCTTTGATAGTCAGGGTCTAGGTGTAAAACTTTGTCAGTAAGAGGCTGGTAAGCATTAGACCCTTACTACCCGGTGACCAGCATTAAATACACTTTGACGAAAATCTGTAAATCCTCCTACAAAGACCCATGTGATGATCCAGTGGTAGTATGGTATATGTTTCCTGTTTTACTTTATGTTGAAAATTATCTTTCGACTTAGTAACATGACAGCATACTCGCAGCAGAAAGCATTGTTGGTTGTCCCCTGCCATAAATCTACGGAATTTAATAAAACATTCTAAAGCATCAAAAGACAAAATGCCAAACTTCACAAGAAATTTGTGTTCTTATAGTTCCATAACAATATTCTAAGAACAAAGAAAACCTGGTACAACCGTTCATATACACACGTTCTGTCCGAATAGACTAGAACTAAAGCTAACCACTGGGTCTTAAGGGTCTAATGCCTACCAGCCCCTTACCGACAAAATTTTATACCTAGACTCTGACTGTCAAAGCTTGCCCGTGTTCCTTCAAGGTTTTGACTTTTAGACCCTTACTCTAAACATTTAACGTTCCGTTTTTGTTTATTACTAAACAAATAAAGGTTTGGACGGTTTGGAGCTAGCAGGCGGAAATCCATTAACACCAATCCTTAAAAGGTGAAACGAGTTAGATAAAACAGAGAAGAATCAAGGGACAAGTGGAACGACCAATTCTGGTCGTTTGAAAACAAAAATCCAAGGTAAATTTTATTTAGTAAAAATTTAAATCGGTCAACTGAACTCTCCTCAACAACCTCACTCGGCAAGGCCTTCCATGCACGGAAAACCCTAATGCAAAAGAAATTTTTGTGGCACTCAGGCTTGGACGCCTGTGAAGCAAGTTTAAAAGAATGCCCACGAGTGATCGCACAAGAACTGAGATCAAAAAATGACAGGTCGACAGCTCGGAAACCATGTAGTATTATCTTAAATGTAAGAATTAAGTCAACAATGAGTCTACGAAGTTCAAGAGGTCGAAGCCCAGTCTGAACCAACCTCTCGCAGTAAGCCAAGTCCCGCAACCGGAGAGCCGTCTTGTGAACTTTCGTTGGACAGATTCAAGTCTGTCACTATCACCCAGTAACGATGTGGACCACACCGTGCTGGCATGCTCAAGGATGGGACGAACAAAGACCTGGCTGTCTGGTTTTCCCAGGATTTGAAATCGACAACCCACTGTAGAAAGATTGTCACAAATGCTTTTCGCTGTTTGGCTATTGTGAGACGATGTTTTATTTCCACAAATGTAGCGGTTCACATGTGGGCTTTTAAGGTCTGTCTGAGACTGCTTTTGGAATACTCAAGCCCGGCCTGGTCACCATATCTTCTGCAGGACACTGACCTCCTGGAATCGGTCCGATGCAGTTTCACACGTAGCTTGTTGGGATTTCGGAATCTTTCCCCCGGAGATCGTTTGTGGAAGGCGGGTCTAGAGCCACTTGAACTTTAGAGGCTGAAATCAGACTTGATACTGACGTAATAGATTGTTCGCGGTCTTTTTTCGGTGGACTTACCTCTTTTTGAATTCAATACTTACCATTCAACTCGTGGTCATTCATTCAAGCTACGAGTCCAGACATCGATATTTGAATGTAAACGAAATTTGTTTTGTGATGAGGGTGGTAGCACCTTGGAATTAGGTGGTGCCATTGGTTCAGTCTCAATGGGTGCCTTTAAATTAGCCCTTGACAAAGTCCCTCTTATACAATTCTTGAAACGACAACATTAATTCTAAATTATGCTGAAACAGTGTTAGCTGGCTCATTGTCCTTCAGTAGTTCATACCATCTTTTCATGATGGTTAAAGTGTTTTTTTGTTTGTTTGCGGAATAGGTCTTCAATTCCTTCTGTAGTCTAGAGGTTTCCCACAGAACACTGCCACACTGTAAAATATGTAACTGTTTAGGCTTTAATCTATTTCTTCCTAGTTAAGTCTACAAGTCCAGAATAGGATAATACTAATCGCAACGCTAATAGTTACCAAGGCGGCAAACCAACACAGATACAGTTTGTTAGCCTCGGCTGGTCCATCCGGCTTGGATTGGGTCCTCTCTGTGCTGATTCCTTGCATAAAGTAGAGGTTGTTTGGGCTCACATCCAAGCCGGAGTATCGGAAAGGCAACCGATGGGCATTTATTTGTGCACTAGGGTCTTAGACGTGGTGGCAGTTAACCCTTTCCTATTGAGTTTTCTTCTAAGGAAAGCCGCCTTTCATTTTAACTACACTTCTTCCTAAAACTCGTCAGTTCCACGAATACCAGGGATTCCCCTAACCAGTGAAGTCACAACTACTTCAGAACCCAACGCCATATCTTCTAAGTGAGTTGCGCTGCTCAGCGGCATGGCTCACGAAGAAGGGGTGTTTGCAATATTAATCTAAATAACGTCACCCAATCCGCCATTATGCAGATTGGGGCGTTACAACTGACATACAGTCGCCATGGTAATCTAAACATCTACATTATAGGCAGTATCACTATAGCAATTATTTCGCTGTGTGAAATGTGTCGTCGATGTATAAGCTGCTATGTGCTTCTTCGTTTATACTACGCTACTATGTGTATCCATCGTTATTATCACAGTCGCGTGTAACGAATACGTTAATATTCGTGTACATTGTTAATATACGTACATTTATTATTTTTAAACAGTGAGTTGTGCCTTTGTCCGATTTTGATGAAATGTGGATTTGGACCATAACTTTCAGTAAAGCTTCATTATCAAATGTCATGAAAATTGGGGCAGCCATCTTGAAGTTGTATTGCCTGCAGACGGACGGACAGATCGAATATAATAATAGCTTTTCAAAACCGCTTATATATTAAGTCTTTCTTCGTTCTTCCGGTAACCAAAACGCAATGCCAAGATTCAAATATCATAAAGCAACAGGAAATAACTTACTCGCTAAATAGCCGATGGCGATGGAAGGAAGGAAGCGATTCAGATGACGTCCTGTTTAATTATTTCATCCAGAAACACAATTGCCAATGCAACGTCGTACAAAATTACCAATTAAAAGAATGGCTAATTCTTTGGGTATTAAATATGTGCACCGCTAGGGGCGTACACAAATGACGTCATGCGAGATGGGAGAGGCGGTTTCACAGCGTGTGCCAGTTCTGGACAAGGGGGATGGGGGTGGGGGAGAATGTCACACGTATTGTATTGTTTTGGAATAACTATACCAAATGGGATAAAAAGCACACAAAATATAAATAAAATAAACCAAAAAAATTCATCAGACTTTTCGGACAATTTCGACGTTTGTACGGTCTCCTACATTGATCTCTAAAGGGCAATAATGAGCACAACTGATGCACAGTTGATGGTAATCTACGATATGCGAATACACAGGCTTCAGATTTCAGCCTTTCGAAACCAGGTCTACGACAATGTGAAGTTAACGACATAGCTTTTAATTTATTTATGTTAACTTGTCCTCTCCAGTTTCGAGCGTGGAAGACAATTAACAATTTATTAACACTGGCCATAGCCAGTGTTAGTAAGGGTCGACCTAGGGTCTCTCAACTTCGAGAGCTTATAACTCCGTCAAAAATAAATATTTTTAAACCAAATTTTGAATCTAGCTTTTGTCTGCAGTCCAAAAATTGTGTAATTCGGTGGAGCCAAACCCGAGATACGAAGAGGAGCCAAATAGACAACTTCTTGTTCTTGGTCTTGTTCTTGTTTGGGGATGTACAGTATTGGACAATAAAATTTAGACAGAAAAATGTTGGCGTCTCTGTAACTCTCCTTTATGGATTATTTCCTCCAGGGCGTGAATGGCTGCGGAAGTGCGATTGTTTTAAGGTATTGGTTTCAGAATGCATATTTCATATCGCAGATTGGATAATTATAAACTGTTACGACCAATAATTACGACATTTAAGTCCGTTTTAGCTGTGAGACACTATTGGACGACGAGTCCACTTCTCACGTGCGGGTAGAGATGATCGAAGTACCTAATGACTTGCAGACTGAACTTTAGTAATTTAGTCTGGATAGGACCTGGTGTAAGAAAATAGTATTAATGACTTTAGTTTGGGGACTAATATTCACCAAAAAATACAAGCTGCGAATAAAAATTCCGGAAACATTGGGCTTAGTTTTCCTTTATCCTTTAATTATTGGCTGAATCAGCAGCGGAATCACTAGGGGAATGGGGGTGAAGGAGGGGGGGGGGGGTAATCCACGCCCCTAACCAACCAAAAAAGAAGGGCTTGCATTCGTTGAAGTCAATTTCGCCCTACGTAAGTTGATATTGGAAACTTTTTCCCCGAAATTGCCCCATGTTTTGTGACCTGATTGTGTGAAACGTTCAGTTCCAAATTTTAACGTTAATCCCTAAGTCGACGACTGAGTCAACCTCTTAATGGTCGGTATTCGTTCGACCAGATCAGCTTATAAATCTTCTATTCAACATCATCTTATAGTTAGAACTAGCGCAGTATCTGATCAATTCTAACCTCTAACTTTCTTTTTTGATTGATGAAAGTATTCAACTCAGGAGCTTCTTTTCTCGGCATGGTCCCCTCAGTCAGACCGCGCTTCGCGTTAGGAATGGGGAGGAGGGGGGGTTCGCGTCGGAAGTGTAAGCATTGTAAAACCTCTACAAATCACAACTGCTGGCAATACACTGCCAGAAAATGAAACTCCGAATGTGGATTAGGACTAAAGTAAAGACTGAAAAAAGTCAAAGGAAAAAAGAAGCCACGAAAAAAAAAATGCCACTGAAATAACCGAAGGAATCTGTTTACTTTTTTCTTTAGTGTTTTTTTTGTTTTGTTTTTATAGGGTGGGGTGGGGGGGGGGGGGGTTGAGGCTTAATGGTGCGTCGACAACTAGGTCATTAGTGCCAACCTCTGTCACAGTGCAGTGGTTTTGGTTGTCACTGGACCACGCATTAGAAATATTAAACAAGCTAGGTTAGGTAAGAAATTTCACTAGGAAACGGTTCTTTCCTCAGTTTTTTCCTCGGATTGTTTTCCTTCTGTTATTTACCTACGGTGATCTTCGAGGTTTTTTTTTTTATTTTCACGGCATATTTTTTCCATTGACTGTTTACTGTCCATTCCTTTCTTTTTTTCTTTTTTTTTGTTGGCTGTTTTTTTCCAGTTTTTTTTCCCCTAGGATTGTCTTTCCACGGCTTTTTTATTCCTAAATTCAAAGTTTCTGAATGCATTTCTTTAAAACAAAACCGCAAAATTGACTTTCAAATCGATTTTAAAACAAAATCAATTTTAAAACTGTTGCTCTATTTATAACTAAATGGCGCAATACTTTTAAAGTCAGTTAAAAGGTTTTGTCATGCATAATAATACTTTTCCTGTCCTGTACTGGGACTGAAGAAGCCACCACATTTTCTTGGCCTATCCAGATTCCATGAATAGAGATTTGCAGTATTATGTGTTTGACTAACTTTATTCTGTGTTCAACATATTTTATTTTTTCAGTTGCATCGCAGACACAGTATTGTATTTATTTAACGGGTATTATTATTCGTTTATTAAATTTAAGAACTTAGTAATATTGAAGGATTTCCCATAACCAGGCATGATTAATAGATGTAGACTTCTAGTTACCCCTTTCAAACTGTCTAAATTTCATTGTCCAATACTGTACCTCTCGTCTGTCCTCTCTACAGGTCAAAGGTATTACAGGTCATGGAACTGACAAAATTTTATACCTAGATTTTGACTATCAAAGCTTGTCCGTGTTCCTTCTAGGTTTTGACTTTTAGACCCTTACTCTAAACATTTAACGTTCCGTTTTTGTTTATTAATTTTATTATGTTTTGCTACTATTTAGAAAAAACGCTAGAAAGGTGAGTAATTGCTTCTACGGGCAAATTAACGAATCACACAAAATATTTCTTTTTAACCCTTTAGTCCAATCCAATTGACATCGTACCATGACTTGGGAAAAGACTATTCCCAACCCGCAGCGCGAGCTTTGCAAAAAAAAAAAAAAAAGTGAAGATATCTGGTGAATTCATGCAATAGATGGTTATCTCCTTCATCGTATTATATTTTTAAAAATTGCATTTTTTGTACTGTAGCCGATTTCTAAAAAGCCGGTAAAGTACATTCATGTTGTTGGTTAACGCCATCTGTCGGCGCAGATACCCATTAACCAAATATTAGTCTTTTTGTTAAAAACGTTTTTATGCACAGCATTGCAATCGTGCGTCAAATGTGCTTCCGAGCAATGCATGTAGGAACTTGGGGAAGCATCATGGTAAGCAGTTGGAGAGGAGAACATTCACCCGGGTGAGAGGTCAGAGTTAAATATAAATTTAATATAATATAATTTTAATATAATTTTATCCAACGACAAACTAACCCCGGAATCAAAAAAAAACGCACATGGCAGAGAATGTTAGTACCCCAGAACAAAAATATGACCACATATTGGTGTTAGAAAACGCTGTAGCATATAACGTAAGGAAGGATGTAAGCTTTTTAAAAAATCTAATACTCTAAAGGACCACATACAAGGAAAGGACAAGCCTCAGTGGCACATTAACTCGTATAAAAAAAAAGTTCCGGCTTACATGTATTAGTACGACGCTGACGGCATACATGCCTTTTTCTTGTATCTGTTCCGTCAGAACCCTAGGTTTTTTTTAAGACTTACATCCTTATTTTATGCGCTTCAGCGTTTTTTAATACTAATCTACATAATAATCCTGGAGGCCGGCTAAAATGAAGACTAAAAGGAAAACCGGAAGGACAACAATCACTTTAATCGCTTCTCATTGTTTTCGTGCACGAGTAATGTCTTTGCTACGGTGCCTAACAATTCCTGGTGCACGTGCTAATGATTGAAAACTATCGTCCAAACCGTTGATTGTTGATGGGTAAAATGAAAGAATCCATGTTTCACCTAAATGCGTATAGTTTTAAATCAAACTAACCTACGTTGTTAATTTCGAGGCAGCCTCGAAATTGGCAGCTGGAAACGATGCAATGGCTTATTTAATTCGCAAATGAAGGCTTTCAGAGCTGAGCTGAATTGTTTCAAAGTGGACAACAACAATCACTGCTGAGCACGAGGCTGATCATTGCTATCTTGCAAAGTAGTCGTTTACAATCAAAGCTCTGTGAAGCTAAAGCATATTTATTGCCGTGCTAAAGGTTTCAACTTTTGTTCTACGAAAGCTTATTTATTGACTTCCCACAGAAAAATTGTTTCATGCAAAGATGATGGTTCAGCGCTCACATTATTTAAACGGTGCATCCTGTGATTTCAGCCGCTGGATGCGCACATTCAGTGACTGGGGCCAACAAAAATCACCGTTTGTCAGCCAGTGTGCGCAAAAATTGGATTGAAGAAATTTTAACCCGTGAAAGCGTTTCTTAGCCAGTGTGTGCGAAAATGGGAGTGGAAGTGGGGAGTTGGGAGTGGGAGTGGGGAGTTAGGAGTGCGAGTGGGGAGTGGGAGTGAGGGGGTTGGGAGTGCGGAGTGGGAAAGGGGCCGGGAGAGGTGGGATGGGTCTGTAAACTTAATTTATGACCGGCCCCTTGCGTAGCACGGGCTTCCTCTAGTATTATTATAAATTCTAACACAAACAGTAAAGGTTCGTAACTATTTTTAATTTTCGTGATTATGGCCTATTCAAGTACGACGTCATCAGGAAGTTGGGAAGGTTACATCCTGTTTTGCTAAATCCCGTTACGCCAAAAAGACAGCAGATTAACAGCTTTTGCCTCAGGGGCCGGTCTCGTTTCGCCAAATATCGTTCACGAAATTTTAGGCACACGAAACATTTAAAACATTTAAACACGAACATTTATAACATGATAATGGTCAGACATTTATAGACAAACACCCGTTTTGCATAATCCCAGTTTGCAAAATAATTATAAATCAAAGTTTGTCGCATTAGCAACGGGTCTGGCAAGGACCGGGGGGTCGCTAACAGCCAGCCACAATTATACGCCATTTTCTGTAAAATTAACGTCTTTAAAAGGTAAGAAATTAGTTGTATTGAATTTCAAGAGTAAGATAAAATGAAAAAAATAAATAAAAATAAAACAAAATAAAACATTGGCCGGGAATGTGGAATAGACGGAGGTGGGGACACGAATGCCTTGCCACCAAGGTTAGACCTGCCAAACGTGTTGGTTTTTTAGGGGAAGGATGGCCAAGGCGCAATCAAGGGAATGTTTAAGTAATGAGGCTAAAAAATAAGAAAATTAAAATTAAATAAAAAATTAAAATTTAAAATATCGTTGTAAACGTGCTAAAAAATTTTGTTGATTTAAAAATTAAAAAGCAAATGCATCCACATAATGGGAGTTGTCGTAATCAAATTATTTAAAAATATATATAAAATGGAAAAAAATCTGTTCACCCCATACTCGATCGATCGATGGACAGGATGCCAATACTGTACCAGTGCTCGGAGGCGGGGGTCATAATGGTCTTTTAATAAATTTACTAAGGTCTTCAGTGAGCAGATCTTTCCTGAATTTCGCCTCAGAGTTCATGCCCACTGTACTAGGACGAAGCGCATTCCAACGGGAATAATGCGGACTGAGAAAAAAAATTTTCTACATTTAAGTTTCGCACCTTTGGTAGCAAGCTTCCAAGGGTGCCCACGAGTGTAATGTAGACTAGGAGCCGGATCAAAGAATGGAAGGTCAGCCGTTATCAAGCTTCGCAGAATCTTATACGTCATAATAAGATCAAATCTTAGGCGCCTCAATTCAAGAAGCTCAAGGCCCGTTCTTGCTAGGCGCTCGGCGTATTCCACCTCCCGAAGCCCCAGAAGACGCTTTGTAAACCGTCTCTGCACTGACTCAATCAAGTCAATGTATTTTGCGAGGTACGGGGACCAATCAGGTGTTGGATACTCCAAGATGGGACGGACGAACACCTTGAAAGCCCACACCTTAGTTTGTAGATGACCCGAAGTGAAACATGTATTTATTATGGCAAGCCGTCGAAAAGCCTCAGAGGAAGTTTTCAAACAATGAAGAGATGGATTAAGGTCATGGCAAACCAGATGCCGAGGTCTCGAAATTCGTCGGCGAATGGAAGAATGTCCCTGATGAGCACGTAGTTTGATTCTTGATTCTTAGGTCCGATAATTAAAGATTGACATTTCGAGGAGGAAAGAGGCAACTGCCACATCGTAGACCAACTATGTACATTCCCAATCTCGACCAAAAGGGCTGGTGAAGGCTGGTGGATACGATCTCAGTTCCAATCTTAATGTCGTCCGCAAATTTTCAACCATATGGTGAAGAAGTATTCAGATCAAGATCATTTAAAAAGATTAGAAACAATAAAGGTCCCAGAACCGAACCTTGCGGGACGCCACTCACCATGATAACCTTATCCGAGAGAGTAAATTCAATCTTAACTTGTTGTGTTCGGTTTTCCAGAAATGCAGCCAACCAATTTAAAAGCAATCCACCAATACCACATCCATTTAATTTTGCATGTAGTTTTCGGTGGACAACCAATTCGAACGCTTTTTTGAAATCAAATTAGATAACGTCGCTCTGAGCACCAATGTCTAATGCATCGGTCCACCGGTCTAGCATACTCAATAGGTTGTGTGTGGCTGAACGGCCTGGAAGAAACCCAAATTGATCAGGTTTAGTAATGGATGTCTCCATTAAGTAAGTAACATAGTACGTATCCCTAATGACTGCCTCCATGACTTTACACAGCACACATGTTAATGAAATAGGCCTGTAATTTTCAGTATTCGATGCCGAACCTTTCTTGAAGACTGGAATAACAATAGCGCTTTTCCATTGATTTCTCCTTGTTCAAAGGACATAGTAAAAAGTTGAGATACCCTAAAGGGTAGCAAATTTCAGCAAGAAATTTCAGCAAGAAAAAATGCTAAAATGCCATCTGGGCCACATGAAGTACTAGATTTAAGATTTGTCAATGCAGAGAGAACAGCAGACTGTCTAAACTTTACAGTACGATATTGACTTTGCCACCAGGTAGCCAGGTGGATGAGGTGCGACTTTTGGTCTAACTAATATTTTTTAACAGACTCGAGCCAAGTTTAGGGTTCTAAAAAAGAATCCGACGGGTGCCACCCCTTAACCTTTGGGCAAAATTATATATTCCAAGATGGCTACCAGATAATACGCTAAAATGCCATTTTAACCTTATCTAATCACTGAAAAGGGTATAAAGTGCTTATATAAATAACCCACCTTTAGTTTATACTGAAGTCATAATACCGCAATAGATCTTTTTCACTTCCTGTGGCTGAATCTAAGTTTCAAAAATGGCCACCATCGATACACGGGTAGGCTATATCGATGCATTTAGTGATAAGTCACGTCGTGAATGTTGTAGTCAGGGAGCAGTTGTAGGAAATTTAGGGCTACTGTGCACCAT
>JAHWFP010213564.1:0-25635 GCA_023313725.1 Lithobius niger
TTTTTTTGTCTATCATGCTCATACATTGTCCTTTGTGTAAGAGATCAACATCAGTAATTATTATATAGCTGAAAATTATATTAGTTTTTGGTTTTACTTGCGGGGTTTCATGTCTGGAATTGGCACACCTACAAATTTATCAACCAGACCTGCAAAATAATCATATTTACTGGAAAGTAGTTGTTGTGCCTTTGGGGATCCAAGAAAAATAATAGAATTCCCTTGTAAATGTCAAGACACATAAAAAGGTTGATTTATGAAGTTCTCTGCACGATTGCACTAACACCATTTTTACTAGGCCTATAGGCCTAGTAAGACGACTATTTCCCTACAATGTTTGTTTACGCATCTTCCTCTGTGCCAGAGAAGAAGTTCTAACCCCAAATGCAGAGATGAATATTCCATATTCTCTCGTCATACTGCGTGACTATATCGTTTGGACTTTGACTCCTGTGTCCCAACTTTGGCCCCATTACACACATGGATGGACTATGCGTTACTGAAGCCAGATTTACCTTAGGAGTCCGGTTCAACCTGCAAGAGGTGTACCATGTCTGAGCTTTTCTATAGCCAAGTGTCGAATAAATAACGAGTGTGTGAATGATAAAACACGTCTTTTTCGTCTCATGCTTCTGTCGTTCCTCTATGGCGGGTGATAACTTACAACACAGCCTCAGCTTTCTTAAAGTGACAGATCCTCTTGTGGAGCCTAATCGTTGGAGAACGCCCATTATGCCTGTCCCCACTCCTGTCTACTTTTTTACAGTTAGCACAAGCATCGCATTCGCGAATAGCCAAGAGATTCATCTATACTAGCAATGACGACATGGCCTCAACATCAAGCATCAATGACCTAATGTGAAATGAGAATGTTTTGAAGTTCATGTGGAATGAATGTGCATTATCACAGAAGAAAGAGTTTCGATGTCACAATGAGTGATTCCGGAAGATGTAACAAATCTTTCTCCTATCCTCTCTTTTGTTTAGCAATTCTTTTTTTCTTTCCCCATCCTTTTCTTTAGCCTGAGAGCTATACAGCACGATGGAGTACAATTGGGTCCAAGGACCTCTGCCGGCGACCATCCAGTAAGTTCTCATACCAGCCCATAAAGGAATTCAGTGTTTGACCGAATCCTACTGGTTATGGAACATCCAATTTGTCACATTAGCAAGGACTGAGGGATGGCGTGTACCAATACCACAAGGACAGAAACCACACAATGACCTCACAGCAGAAGCATATTGGCAAACCTAGAATGGCGCTTACCACGCAATTTTACTGAAAAACCACATCTTAAACCTTTTACTACATTTTATAAAGGGATTAACTATGCAAGTACCATCTGGGACTAAATCGAGACAACCTATTGAAGCAAGACGCACGCTAGGAAGACTAGCGTCCCACGTTATGATAAACCCACAAGAAACTGGAACAGCTTATGTTACAAGGATGCGTGGGAGTTTCTGAAGCTGTATAGAGACCGGTCGAGCCGTCAACTAAGCTGAGGTATGCCTTTTCCTCCTAGAGAGCTGGCCATTCCCTCACCTCTACACCATTATCGAGATCTTACGAAACACGATAGTGTTACAGATCTTAGACCAAGTCTTGACATCTGTACTACAGTTCTACCACCAATACCAACAACTTGAATACAGTGGAAATCACATTCCCAACGTATTTTAATGAGAAGTAGTCCCTATCACTACAGACAGGCACCCAGATTGTACAACAAGCAGTGCTGAATTGAGCGAACGCAAAAGACAAGCCCGATGTGCGGCAAAGCTGCATTCGCAAATTATTCTCAGCTAAGTGTTAAGCAATGCTTCTGCTATTCCTCCACATCTCATCTCGCATCACAATGCAACCGTCCTGCAACTCTATGGCCACAAACGCAGCAATGTCAAGACTGCAGAGGGAGGGGTCATGGGGAACGAAGCTACAGCACTCCCGAGCATTTGAATTGCACCAAAACAATTATGAACATCCCTTATGAACAGACTGCAAGATGTGAGGCCACAAGCACAACAAAGAAATTTTCCTAACCAAAGATATAATCCATAGGTTTTAGCAACGAACAACATCCAAGACAGTGACATTGCTAAAGAACAATTCATGCCTTTCAGGCTGCTTCTATGGCAGTCTGAGCTTTTGGAGCCTAGTACAGAACTTATTAATTCGTCAGAAACAATTTCTGCCATCCAACCCATGTGTTCCGTAATGAAGTCAGAAATTTACACCATAGTAATAAAAGACTAAACAATTTTGAAATTTTACAGTTTGGCTTAGACTCTCACGCATCTGTAACAGTCATGCGTAACTGCGGAAAAAAATATCGACAGTTCTAAGAGTTGAAGTGTAAGGGTAAAGCTAGCAGCCGAAGGAGGATTGGACGGGGACATAACCATTATGGGAGTCAATGGAGGAAGCATATTACTTGGTATTCTGATTATATTAAAAAATGTAGACGAAGTACCACAAGCTTCCGACAACCTTATTAGTGATTCCAGATTATTTGAGTCGGGAGTAAATGGCAATATGAGACTGAAATGCATCTATTCTGTCAAAGGAGTACAACCCACAAATTAGTACCTTATGCTAAGAGGGGAATCATTTACATGTTGTTGATATAGTAACTTTACATAACGATAGAGACATAACCTATGGGTTGAGTTTACAGAAGTCTCCGTTACTATAAAATCTAGTCTAGTCAGCCAATCCAATACTAACCATGTTTAAAATGTGACTCTGGTAATGTGAAACAATTATTTGGACAGAATAAAATCCTAATCCCATTATTTTTTCCAATTTGCACCCAGTAGCCGAACTTTTCATACCTATAGTGCACCATGTATTTAGGATGAACAAGTTGAACATCACTGACGCAAACAGGTAATAAACCTGTGAATTTAGAGGGGATTTACGATCATTATCCATAAATTTAAATAACTTGGTACCACAACAGATTCACAATACAAACTATTGCTATGCCTGATGAGTCAGACGGCGATAATTCACTAAACGAACATACGATTTATCGAAAAGTATTTAGTCATTGAAGTACTATCGTTAGTTGTCAATGTTTTACACGAGCTATTGAGTCATGTGGCATAATGGACCACATTTCATTCAAACAAATGTTTAAAAAAGGGAGTTTTCTGTATCCCCAAAATAACAGGCAAACCTGTGGATAATTTTTGCACTTGTCTGGCCCACAACAGCAGAACACCTGTCCCGTAACCTGTGGGAGAGATTAATGTCGCAAGTATTATGATTTTCTGGTCGTGTGACCTCTGTGCGCCTATGGTGCCATCTATATACAAATGTCGGTACAACATAGTGGACTCCCACACACAGACAATTTACGTATGTCATTAAGGAAAAATCAGAGGTGACAGACATCCTGATAAAAGAAATACTGAGGCAGTAACTTCAGATAGGCAAGAAGCTCGGAACATTTTTATCCGACTACAGTTTGGCAGTTTAGAATTGTCCTCAGGAAAGCTCTAAACCTTTTTGACTCAAAATGGCACAGACCACATGAGGGCATCACAGAACAACATGTTCATCGAATGGTCTATGTATCTATGGAAAGACATAGCAGGACGTTTATTTAAGGATACTAACAGCCTTCAGCTTCTGGGTCCATGTCTGCCTGACTGCATCTCATTTACAATTACATAACATAATGGACAGTCCGTACTTTCCGGAAGGTAAATCACCTTGCCCTAAGTGTCAGTAAACAGACTGCATGGATTTGGTTGCTTAGCATTTTATGTTGTACACCCATCCCAACAGGAATAAAAATATTCTGCCTCTGCAAAAACTGGAGTTTATGTTAGTTATGACCCCAACCAATGAGCCGAAAGGGTATTTAGTCGAATACTGAGTCATGTGGCATATTGGACCACGTTGCATACAAATAATAGTTGAAATTGGGAGTTATCTATATCCCCAAAATTACAAGCAAACCTGTGAAGAAGTTTTCCGCTTGTCTGGCCACAAAACCAAAACACCTGTCCCGTAACCCTGTGGGAGAGACTAAAGCGATAAGTATTATGATTTTCTTGCCGTGTGACTTCTGTGGGCCTGTGGACGGAGACAAAACCATTATGGGAGTCAATCGATAAGGCAGATTATTTCCTATTCCGATTATATTAAAAAATGTGGATGAAATACCTCAAACTTCTGACAACCTTGTAATGATTCCATATTATTTGAGTCGGGAGCAAATGGTAATCGGAGAGTAAAAGGCATTTATTTCCGTCAAAGGAATAGACCTACAAATTAGTACCCTTTGCTAAGAGGGGAATCATTTGCATATTGTTGATACGGTAATTTTGCATGATGATAGAGACGTAACCTATGGGTTGAGTTTACCAACCTTGAGTTGTTGGTGTGTATGACGTAAAATTTGTCGAAAAAATCAATAGGCCAGATTACTTTGTGGCTCCGAGTTCGAGTCCAGAAAAAGACAGACATTATGCATTTGTTATCAATCGGATAGTTTTGACGATGGTGATGTTAATACTCTTACAGATTACAAATGGACTTGGAGTACAACCCCTGTTGTTAAGACAAACGTTGTCCTACAAGGACCCATACCCCTTGAACGATTTGTCCTCAACGATTTCACCCATGGGCAAATAACTGATATTGTTGAAATGTCACAAGACCCTGTTCAAACTAATGTCACTGTAGTTCCTATGTGCCCTACTGGGGATGGTCCTAAATCTGCATCTAAAACGAAGTGGAGACAAAAGTAAATGTTCAATGGCAGAGGATTTTAGAATTTGGGTTACGAAGATCACTTCTTTTACAAAACCTCCCACTTGGCTAGATACTTTCCTTTTTTGTTTTTCCTACATGTTGTTGGATAAAAAAATAATCTGTTTATTTTGACATGTAACTTTTTTCTAAGGATACTACTTGCAATAACTGAGACTAATCTTTTTGACTAACCCTTTTTTAAAAACTAAATCCATTACTTTTTTAAGGATTTTGACAGCTTTTTAACTTACGATATGCAAGGAAATAACTATTAGGTTTAAATTAATTGTTCCTTTTTAACGTATTTATTTATGATTCTTTTTTCTTCTTGTGTTGATGGTCTGTGAAACGATAACGCCACAAATTAGAAATTTTACTGCCGCTTACACAATTTAATATTTTTGGTTAATAGTGTAACTAGGGTTGTCGCTTAAGATATTCTTTGGTAGCAGCGTTAGTCAGATAATTTCGTGTCAACTTTTTTTATGGGTAATCAGCTAGTAATCAATAATAATTTAAGGTTTGCTTCATTCGACATATCTTTAAATTGTGTCAAATATATTTACTTTACTTCCACATATTTATGTTTTAATATATTCAGAAATTTTGAATAAGCTTACTGCCATCGTTTCTATCATGCTAACAAAGTTCATTTGTGCACCACTAAGATCTGTACAAGAAGATTTTTATGAATAACATTTGTTTTCAGGAGATAACAGTTTAGACAATTTGTACAGTTTGTACAGTTTATAGCCACATTTCAACTATACTGTTGATGAGATACAACAGGCACACAAGTTAAACATCGCACCGGCAAAGAATGATTTCAGTGAAAGTCAAGTGTCCGAGATACATTGTGCATGTTGTATACTAATCAGTTTCTAAATGGTGCTATATTTTTAAAAATAATAAACTTGTTTGTGTTTCAGATGCAGTGCATTGAAAAGAATTCAGTATTTGGAAACGTAAGCATGTATTCTGGAATTGGCGATGTGAACCCATAACAATGTATGGTCAGTTATTTTAGCAGTTGATATAACATCGCTTACAGAAGACGGTATTTCCGAAATAGTCATTTCATTCACTTTCTACCTACTGTAGATCCACAGACACATTAGAGATACTATGTTTTTCTTTGTTTAAGAATTAGAAGAGTTTTATGCCAGTTAGTGAGTTAATGTTAATACAGAAATTTTTAGTTTAAAATTTGTTAGAAAAAAACTTTTGCCGCTTAAACGTAAAATTCCAACTAAAGAAGCAACCAGCAACCCGAAAATCACCACTGATGAAAAAAAACAGTACACTCGTAATACACAGTGCACTGACTGTACACTCCCGGTTATAAAACCATAATCGAAATGCCAAACTGCAATCGTAACCGAGCCGAATATCTTTTAGGTGGCATTAACCACTACTATAGACAAATCAAATGAACTATTGGTTATTGTTTTTTCAACAATTCGCATGCATAAACGTGCAACAATACTATATCACCAACAATGGTTGATAGTCTACCAAATATTAAGATGTTTTAAATTGTGTTTTGAATTTTAAGAGAACTAGTTTAGTTCTCAATGTTTAATTGCACTACAATTAAATAACGTGCTACATGGTTGCAACACAACATATTGTGTGTCATCAGGGGGTTGTGGCCGTAAAAAGTCTGCCATGGGCACCTTCGCTGACAATAAATGCACACAGATGTGTACAAAGGTGCACAAATGCGATACAAATGAGCTACAGAAGTGTACAAATACGGTACAACTGCATACAAATACACAAACGCATTTCAGATGAATTTTTTTTCAGATATTTATATGCGACCAAGTGAAAATACGTGTAATCATTACCCTTTTCTGGTTGTAACATCTTTACTGTCATATTTACCGAATAATACCATCATCCTAACCATCCCTCAGAAGTATCATATGTCTACTTGGCTCACCTAACTTAAAGATATTTATGAAGACACAACCCATTCTGTGGGGTTGGATTCGATACTAATCATTTGTCAACCTTTGCAACCCATTCGGAAAGCTAAACTGCTATTTTTCAGGAGTTGGGGACACAGATACATGTCTGCGATTTATGGGGTATGAGGGGCAGGAGTAGGGGAGTTGACTCAAGCTATTTTGCTACTGAAAAACTGAAAAACGTAACGACTCATCATTTGACATGCACTCGGTAGGCTTTGCTGCTATTTTTTTTCAGGTAGTGGGGAGGGGTCGAGGGGTAAAACACACGTCCGATTTCTGGCTGGGAGATTCAATATCACAGTTACCACTAAAAACTATCAGTAGATTTCTAAGCAGTCATCATTTTCTCCATCTATCCGACCGACTCGAGAGGCTTTGCGTCTATTTTTGAGGGAGTCGGGGCCACATGCACACGTCTGATATCTAGAAGGGAGGGGGATGACTCAATAGCACATTTTTCCATTAAAAAAAAACTGATAGTAGATACCTAAATACTCAATCATTTGTCCAGTCGGTTCCAACCACTCGGTAGGCTTTGATGATACTTTTCAGGTGCTGGGGGCACAGCCACACGCACCCGATTTTTTTGGGCTGGGTGACTCAATATCGCATTTTACCACTAAAAACGAATTGTAGATTCCTAAGGACTCCTAATTTGTCTGTCTGCCCTACATGATACTCGGGAGGCTTTACTGCTATTTATAAAGGAGGGAGGGGGTAGGGCCATGGACACAAATCCAATTTCTGGGGGATTACTCAATATCACATATAACGTGTAAGTAGTTAACTACCTGTCTAACAAATCCAAACATGTTAGCAAGAGTGTTGTAATTTTTACCTTCTAGGAAACCTATTCTCAGGCTATGGACAGATGCATAAAGAGACAGGATCTAACAGATATCGTAAGTTTCTTATAAAATATCACAGTTATAAAGTCGCTGACAGTTTACGACCTTTTCCTACTTTGTCCAACACGTTAGAGGAAGTATTCATTATCGTTGTCTTTTCCTAGAGTATTGATACTGTCCTTTGTTGCATGGAAGCTGTAGGAATAACGGTAAGTGAATTCTTGATTCTGAAAATTTGCCCAAACGTTTTGCGGACAATAATCGGCCTTAGGCCTGTTGCTACCGCTTTTGTCAAATGTTTGATGAATGAGTCGACAAAGAAAATAGTAAACAACCTTTCATTGATGTTCACGTATGCACTTATAATATGTAACAGGCGGCGTAGTTTGAGACAATAGCTTCTACAATCTATTATGCGTATAGGAAGGCTTACAAGAGGTGAAAATCACATAGGATGTCCGACATCCTTTTCCACAGCGACTTCAATTCGTGCAGTTCGCGGCACTTTGTGTATGTGGGATAGCAATGCATCTTTGATTTGGCGGAAAAGGGAATTTGTATCACTACCGAATTCAGCGCAAGTATAGCGCAGTGACACGACGTAGTATTATTGTATATAACTCTATGCTGGAGCCTTAATGGGTTAGCTGCAAGGGGCACTGCGTCATACTGAAGCCGATGCTGTGAAGAGTGATTTCTTAAACCTAAAACGCGCGATTTTTGTTGTTGGAGAAAACAACGTTATTTTAAGCCTAAGAAATCCGCTCTTCCGTTGTTGTTTCCTCCATTTTTATGTAGTGCACCTTGTAGTTATGCCCTCCAAAACCCATACTGGTGCCAATCTTGTGCCAATATGGCGGCAAATGTCACTGCTCTATAGGGAATATTAAATAAATCGAACATTTCTCCATTTATCTGCGAACCCATAAATTTCATTGATAAAGTTGGCTTCCTTGGCAAAGAATTCAGAGTATCGGGAAGCCAAATTCTAAACGTTGTGGTGTCTTAAATTGAAAAGTGCGGAGGCAACCAAAGAGAAACAAACGTAGAACACGATTCACATACTTCCAGGTTCTGTTGACTATTTGTATTCATGAGTTTGCTCCTTGATCGTTCGTGAGTACTTCATTGTGGTTTTTCTATATCATACTTTGCAATGGAAAGTAAGTACAGCACGCAATACCACATTTGACCTCCTCAGCTGCAGGCACTGTTTGCTGGAACATAGTCCTCCGGTGGGAGCCTCAACTGTTACAATATGCAGTAAACGAAAAACTATCATAAATGTAATGTTTATGAAGTTTGCATAACAAAAGTACCAGCTTTACAAGAAAAAAAAAGAGAAAAAAAAACGGAAACATACAAACCAGAAAAATAGTTGACAGAAAAAAAATTAACGAAATGCTCCCAGGAAGTTTAATATTTTGGTTTTGTGCAGCTTTCCGATACTTCAGGTTATGTTGCGGAAGATACGGACAAATTTCCTACGAAATTTTCAGGCTCTTAACCTATGGACTATTCCACCAGCCGCTGTTTGTATTCAACTGCCGACGTCTAAAATAGCCCGCATATTGTGTTTAATGAACTCATTATGTACTCATTGTGGGTATTTTATTCAACAGGATGGTAGTTCAACTTCCATACAAGGAAATTGTCAATAAGTCAAAAGGCAGTCTTTTTCTATTGGCTTTATTGTGCCATCCCGTTGTTCTGTCTTCTCGTAATTCTTTTTTTTATTTTTATGAAAGTAATGTTTTAACATTTGTTTCCTTTCAATTCGTTTGTACATTTATAGAAAAAAGGTGACTTACCCATCAAAATGCAGGCAATTATGACGGATGTAAGTATGAAATTATTTGTTAGTTTTGCTCGGTGCAGGCAAATTATTCGTTCATTCATGTTGCTTGTGCTAGTGTTCATGGGTAAAATTAAAGAATCCGTGTTTCAGCTAAACGCATATAGTTTTAAACCAAACTAAGCTACGTGCTCGAAATTGGCAGCTATTAACGATAGAATGGCTTATTTATTTCGTAGATACAGGCTTTCAGAGATGAACGGAATTGTTTCAAAGCAAGCAGCTACAATCATTGCGTGAGCGATCGTTGTTACTCGATAAATGAAAAAAAATTAGAATCGCTAAAATTATTAACCCTATGTGCCCCCCCCCCCCCCCCCCTTTGTTAATAAAAAAAACATTCATGAATTGTTTCAAAATTGGCGGACACAATCACGGAGATTAACGTGTAGCAGAGGCTTGCATAATGAATGCAGACTTTCTCAGTGAGAGGTTTTTTTTTAGAATTCAGTAATACGCAGTGTATGTGTCTTTTTTGGGGGCTGCGCCAAAATTTCAACGAACCGTCGTGTTAATCTTTAGTTGCATGAATTAATTTCTGATACTTTAAGGACCATCAGTCGTGGGATTCAAACCAGCATTTTCTTGGTTTAACTAACTATTATGTCTGCGGCCTTCCTTGAGTTCGCCGCAGAAAGATCACAGATAATCGATTGTACGTTTTTAGTAGCAGAGTACCTTGTTGATATCCAAGATGGTTACAAAAACAATTGCGGCCGTCGATTAATGTTGTTCCCTCCCGGAAAACGTAGCCGCTCATAAAATATTTGCAGAACTCAAGATACGCTGCGCGCACAATAGGCTGTTGCTGCTCGCTTTGCTTGGGGGGACCCCTCAGTCAACTGTTGTCATCTGGCAACACCAAGTACAAACATGGGAGGGCTGTGGCAATGTAGGGAAGAAGACGAGGGGTAGAGGGGAGGGGAGAAGAGGGGGTAAAAGAAGAGAGACGAAGTGGGGAGGAGAGGGAAGATGGAGACGAGAAGAGAAGGGAGGGTGAGAAGGGGAGATTAGATGATTAGCTTACTGATCGTGAACATCAAGCATAAGGCCGCATATATAACCAAAGACCAAACACCAAGGGTGCCCGGAGGAAGGGTGGGGAAGCATACAGACAGACCCTACACTGCTGGAGGGCAGTCGGGGGGGGGGGGGGTGGGTGGGGGGGGGGGGGGGAAGCTGGAGGTACACGATAAGAAAGCTGCAGTGGGGTTCGGGGGGGAGGGAGGGGAAGGGTTTCCAGGGGGAGGAGACCAAATCCCGGGGGAAGGGAGGGTAGCTATACAGACCTTAAACTGCATGCAGTGGGGTATGAGGGGCAGTCGGGGGAACCAGGAACAGGGCTGGGGAATGTGGGGTTGGGGGAATTGAACCACCAGTTACTTTACTAAGACGACGAAACACCGGAAGAGGATATGCCCAGGAAATTCAATCACCGTGAAGCATGCACGGGTCCAACTAGTACTAATAATAATAACAACCACAATACCAATCGCCCCGAAATGATGTTCAGTGTTTCACTGTTATGTTACTTATTATTTCCCACTCTGTGCAGAACTAAACTTTTGTTTTCTCTACAGATTTACACTTCGTCATCAATCCTTTAATAACTTTGTTCCTTTTTTTTTTAGGGTTTCAAGGCTATATCTGCACCAATTCTTATAAAATGCGACGTAAGTAATAATTACTTAACAGTTTTTACTAATGGTTTTCTTGATGAAGACGAATTCAAGTGTCATTGTATTGTAAGTAGATTCATGCACTAATTTATTGGGCATCCACATAAAACAAAAATGTTTTATAAATATCCAGAAATATAGCCTACTATCTTCTTAACAATTGACTAGAGGAGTCGCTCGCTTCGCTCGCTCATTCCGCTGCGTCTCGCTGCGCTTGAGGAAATTTCTTGTTGCACCTCATATGGTGCTCATATGGTGCTGAATTTTAGCATTCAGTATCCATACATGTTAGATCTTTTGTGCTGGAGCCAACGACCTTTTATCCAACATAGAAATTCGCTCATTTTCACTAGTGAATAAATATTTAGTCTAATGCCTGCAAACTGTATGGTGGAAAAAGTGCTGTTTCCGATGACAAACGCTGATTTCGTTCCCTTCGCTCACTCAATTAGCGCAAACATTTCCTCAGAAACGTGACTGAATCAATGTAATCACCAAGAACACACATTACTCATAATTTGTATTATGAATGTTGAAGGAAGTGATCCGAATAAAGTGCGTGTTTTTCTTAGTGCAACTGATATGGTACTGACAGACAATCCCAGCTTAAATGATCAAGCAAATGTTCACATGGAAGTGACCCGAATAAAGTGCGTGTATTTCGTAGTGCATCAGTTCATAATACAAATGGTCGACAAAGATAAAAATGGTCAAATAACGTCAGAGCAGAATACAGTACGACGCATTCACTTTGGATATATCCCAGTGTTAGATGCGTCTAATCAATGGAATCTTAACCTCAATCCATTGCAGTGGAGGGGATTTCTTATCACAGACAGGGGGGATTTTTTGGGTTTGTTGGTGGCTGATGCCATTTTTAGAAACGAATCCTTTAATTTCCGATATATAATGCCATTCGGGCACCTTTACTAATTTGCCCATACCAGGAGAAACGCCCCCCTGAAAATCAAAGTCGTGTGCAAGACAACAGTTTGGAGATAGTAATTTTAGTAAGGGTTGCTGAGGTAGTAGCCAGTGATCGCCCCATACCAAAGCCTCCTAAAGTAAAGCCCGTAACAGAACACGTCCAAAAAGGCGATTAAATTCAAGCGTGGGTGAAATGGTAGTTGCTGCCATTTCTTGACACCAAGTGGCAAATTTTCAAATTAACGACATATGCGCAAATCGAAACTTCCAGGCACGTTTCCAAAGTCATTCAACGGTTGTCGTCACTTAGCAATCCTGCCACTCTGCCATTTGTGTCACTTTTCTCAGAGTATTGTGGAAGGTAAAGCTGATACGGCTTTACAGTAGGAGGCTACGCCTAACACGCTGTTTCAGCGAAGGCGTTAACGTAAGAAGTTACGGCTTGATATTGGTACTGTGAGTGGGGTTGCATTTTTTACGTGTAGCACGAACAGCACAAACCTTCAGTCTGTTTTTAATCGTCACATTAATTGACAAATGAATATACGGAGCTCTGGATTGGTTAGTTGTTGAGTGAATTGTCCACGCGATGCCTTGACCGTCCCATCATTCTACCATTGGCCCATCCATCCTTCACGATGCACAAAAAGGCAAGATGTCTTGCCAGGCAACAGGCTGATAGTGGCCTCTACCGAATTCAAGAAAATTTGTGCAACGACCAATAATTTTTTTTATTTGCACCATGGTTAAATCATCTCTAAACTGATCCTGAAACGAAATTAATTATAGTGTCCGTGGCCTATCTTGAGTTCTCCGCAGAACGAACACAGATAATCGGTTGTACGTTTTCAGTAGCAGAGTGCCTTGTTGATATCCAAGATGGTTACAAAAACAATAGCGGCCATTGATTAAAGCCACGCCCTCCAGGAAGACGTAGCCGCTCAAAAAATACTTGCAGGACTCAAGATACACTGCGCACACAATAATAAAGTAATTATTGTCGCCTGGAAACGGCCCAGAAATAAAAAAAAAAAAAGTAAGTTAAAAAATAGCTTACGATTAATCGTTGTGCAAAACCTTAAATATGGAAACTCCAAATGGTGTTCCATAACAACGTCAGTTCGTAGCGAAGTCTGCCCGCTTATAAAATATAGGCAGGAAATGATGTTGTCTGATGTTAAGGTGCAATTCTAGACTAGTCCAGTGCCCAGCTATACCTTATTATTACCTAAAGTAAAATTTAAAGTTTTTTTGGGCACTGTTTTACCAAGATAAAAAAAAATAAAAAACCTGAAATCAGCTCACCCTTAATTCTGTGCCAAAATCGTCATTCGTAACATAAAAGCTCTTGGCATTTACGTATTCGCAATTTGGTTGAGTTCGTTAGGACCCAGAAAATTAAACACATTGTACAATAAAACGAAATTTTTATTGCAGAGTGACGATATGAGGAAAATCGCCGAATGTTTGAACGAAAATATGTCACCGGTAAGTAAAAACCCCAAAATAAAACTTGTCAAGGATTCCCGCCAAGGTCTTCGGCCGTGTGAAGTTGTGATATCAAACGCCAAGCTGTTTTACCAAGCTAATCCCACCGAGTAATAGTTCGAAGGTTAAATGAAATATATGAAAATGGCTTACTGCGCAGTTTTCAATTATTTCATTTAACGTTTGAAGTCTTAGTCGATGGGATTAGCTTGGCGAAAAAGCTTGGCGTTTGATATCACAACTTCACACGGCTGAAGACCTTGGCGGGAACCCTTAAAAAGTTTTGTTTTGGGGTAGATATCAGATATTTTTGGGTCCAAATTCATGTATTTTTTCCTAGCATTTATGAGATGCAAACACATATCTAGTTTTTTGGTAGATTTCTTCTTTTTTTTTTGTTGGCTTTCGTTACATTTTGAGGACAGCAGTCGCCTTTTTTTTTAGTATTGCAGTATCTTACGACAAACGCACGGATTTATTTAATGTTCAGTTTGGCTTTGTTGCATAATAACAACGTTTAAAACAATGTAAAACAATCAATTTGGTCGTTTAGAGGTCCGTAGCCCCTGAACCACTTGACCAATCATAAGAGGCCTTATGAAAAGAGCCCATCTCCACTACAATACCTGTAAAATGAGCTAAGAACCAGCTTTATTCACCGCATGGAAGACTTTATTTTCGTGATACAAAAAAAGCGTAGCTAGTAGTTAGTAATTAGGCAAATATCAACGTTCTTCACATCGTTTTTTCAACAAGAAAACGTTAAGCTGTGTCACTAACAGCGACTTTTATGTTGTCAGGCGACCAAAGTCTCACGGTAAAACAAGTTTCAGCCTTTTCTGTCGCATTGTTATTTATCCTCACATGCCTGAAAACGGCCAACTACCTTTGCTGTAAAGACACAACGTGTCAAGTGGTCTGGATAGGTGTTATCGTTTACATCTTGGCGGGCGACACACTAGCGTGTGTCTTGATACATTTACGTAAAATATGCATAGATATGAAACAAGCAAAACATAAAGTCTTGTGTGTTACAGATATCAAGCTAGCAAAACCCTTGTCTCTTTATATACAGCCAGGCGTATTTAGGTTTGATCGACGTCCATGTTGTCCTAGCAATCACAATGTTTTGGAATAGCCACCGCAGGAAGTAAATTTTTTCCCCAAGTTGCTGATTTTTTTTTCTTTTTCTTTTGATTGCTTGGGAAGTGATCCGCGTTTGGTTCCCCGTAACAACAAATGATCCTACATTATTTAATTAGACACTTTAAAAATACTGAAATTACATTTATCCACCTTAACCACCCCGAGGATTTTCGGCAAGAGAAAGGCTCTGTGTTGCCACTTGCTCATGTCGATTGTGACATGTAAAAGATTTTAGGCGTTATCGATCAGAATTACTGAGCAAAATTGTCCTCCTTGTCTTTTGGCACTATGGCATCGGGTGGGAAAGTGTCAAAATTCTAAAACTCCAACCTACATGTTACCATAAGCTCTGCCTTCAAGATATGGTAATCTTGGTAGAGATTTAGTAAAACGTCTCTGGAATTAATTCGAGGTGGTCAATATCCCTTAGTAATATAATAATATATAATATATAATAATAATAATAATAAGTTTATTATCACCATATTAGGTAAAGGGGAGTACAGGAAGGGATCAATTGATTCACTAAAACCTGTCCCAAAATGTTAAAATTAATATGGAGACCAAACTGAGCTTGCGTATTCCAAAAGAGAACGAGCATACAACTTGAATGCCCATTACTTGGTGCTATCGGGCTTCCCGATGGGGTCCAGCACGATATAGCAATTATCAGCTGCTGACTCGCTGACGTGGTCCTTGGATCTTTTACACCTAATAGCTTAGGTTATCTCAATTGGCCCTGACTCCATAACTTACCTGCGTTGCACCCTTGCGTATTTAACTTTCTTGCGCGTCCTTCCTCTTCATCCCTGGTTACGTGTTTTGTTATTACCTACGTCACTTACCTGCGTTTCACCTGTCGTGATTTGTTGAAATGACGTCACTTATGATCATGGCTTCTCCGTGTTTGAGTTTATTTGAATTTAAAATTTTAACTGTTAATTTTCGGTTGGTAGCCTAACATCTTTGCTTTACTTAAATTTAACTTAGTATTCACTAGCCTACTGCTTAGGTGCGTAAATTAAATAAAAATATATAAAATTACTAGCCAACAGGTGATTTTCCTTTCTAGCAAATCACCTCATATGGAAATTAACCTCGTCCAATAAAAACCCTTTGTCGTGCTGTTGTAAAGATCACTCTGGGCCGTCCATTGCCTGTAGGCCTGCTCTCGGCAGGTTGACTGCTTCCCGTCATATTTAAATTTTAACTAGATGTGGCCACGCACACCATTAATTTTTCCTTGTGAAATTTTTAATTTTATACGCCTTGTTTGCGGGAAACCATGGTTGCCTCAAAGATGCCATTGTGTCAGTCTTGAGAGTGATTTCCTCAAGAAGCCCTGCACCTGTGAACCTTCCCACTCAGCCAAATCGAGGTAACAGAATTTTAATTATGATTTTGGTTTAGCGTGGAGTGCTTTAATTATCTTGTGTGTGCCGCCAAGTCACATTATAGTCCCCAGCGTAGTCGATGGCACTTTCGTTTCATTAAGCGTGCGGCCTAATGCTCCTTGAGCTTGGTACTTTCCAAGAAGGTTACTCCGCGTGATTTAGGCTAACTGTTGTTGATATAACCTTGCCATTTTCTTAACCACCCCCCGCAGATGAGACTGAGGCCATTGAGGTTTTGCCATTTTAGAGGTTCGACTCCTGGTCAACTTTTAAGCGAACGCCACCAATCATTTCGTTTCCTAACCAGATGCTTAATTATTTATCCCGTTACGTGAAGTCAACTCCTAACCCGTTAACCACTAGTTTTCCGCAACGAGACGTCTTTATTATTGACGCCCCCCCCCCGTAAGTTTATTCCGTTACGAGAAGCGTTGCTAAGGGTCAATAATCCAGTGCTTTAACCCGTCACGAGAGGTTACCATTGACAATAAGCCTAGCTAGTTTTCCATTGCGTTTCATTTTCATGGTCCGTTACGTGATGCCTTCGACGACATTCCCGTAACGAGATGCCCATTCCGTCTTGAGCTCTTTGACTAAATCAAGTTATATTTTTTACGAGTGCGTAATCTAATAAGTGGCCTCCATAGAAAAATTTGTTGTATCCCGCAATTTTCATGTAAACCCCTACCCAACTGTTTATTAAACCAAAAAGCTAACGCAAACTTCTGTTGAATGAGTTCGTTCATTGCACTTTTAGTTAAGAGTGTTATTTGAATGATGTTTTGGTATTTTCAGGCTTAATCTTTGTCCCCTTCTCTCGGTTTCAACAGCAACCTTAAAACCCCGCCATTGAACCGGGGACCTCAAGCGTAGAATCATTCCCTAGACCTTTTTAAACCAACATCTCGCCCGCTGTTTGCTTGCATTCAAGGGATGAAAATAGCCTAACCCACAACTAAAAGCCATAGTGCTGGTGTTTCCCGAATTGGCACAACGTTAGATTATGACTAATTTACGATTTGCAGCCAACAATACATGACTGCAGTGTACTGAATACTTCAAGTATGATATAAACCAAATTCCTAATTATTTTACAATGTTTATGCTAGGTAATATTTCAGCGTTTACGTAGTAAATAAAAGTTGAATTTTGACTACAAACAACAAAACATTTATGTTTGGCATACGAGATGCGTACAGCTTAAATTGTCAACAGGTCTTTCTTGATTTGTTATCAGTATTGCTCTCCAAATAATTTAAAAATAAGAATAAAAGCAAGTCCTGGGCCCCCCCCCCTGACGACCACTTGCGGTGTCCTACCAGTGATGAATGCTTTGATCGAATTTAAAAGTTGACTAGCTATAATGTAAATACTCAAACACATTAGGTAGCATATCGTTTTATGTGGAATTTGCTCAAAGTTCTTGGCGATTAACTTCGTCAATATGTATATATCAATTAATAGATTTTAATACTTGGTTATGCAGTAAAAATTTAACGTAAATATAATACTAACTTATAAAGTTGTGTGCTACTGGTGTGCTAGGTATTTTGGCTTCTGTTGTGGTATCTGCAGCAGTAGGCTCCACTTTCGTGAGTTATCTTGATTATGAATACCCTGGAACATTGTGAGTGCGTTTGAGACTGTTTGCTGATCTTCTTGAGGGATCTTTCAGTGTTTGAAGTGTGTGTTGACATCCAGTTGGTGGGGGCAGCCATGTTGAAAATCATATTACCCAATACAAATTTAAACTCCCGGTTCAAGCCCAGCCAGGGACCATTCTTACTGACAATTTTTTTTTTCGTCGAAGTTTTGAGCTGGGTGGCTCCTTGAGATGCCCCAAATTTCTTACCCTCAAGGATAGAATTTTACACTTTTTTTTTGGTACTTTTCCGTGGTTTCGTTCTGGACCTCCTAAGAAATCGACTACTGTAAGTTATAATTTAGGGTAACATCAGGGGTAGCATAAATATAAGACGTGTATACATAATGCGCTCCTGATAACATTAACCGAGCCGGGACAGTTTTCCTGTTTTTAATAATTTACTCACTATGGATGACGCTGGACAAACTCCAGTCACTAAGCCTTCCCGCATACAAAATTCTGTGAAGAATTCAAAATTCACAAATATTACCATAAGAAAGCCTAAAAGCAAACTTGGTCACGCTAAGAAGGGCAAGGCATAGAAAGAAGCTCGACATGGAAATGCAGTAAGGGTAGGTGCATCTTATGCTGAACTACCGTGGGATATGTCATCTTCACCTGTTCCAGTAATGTATTCAGTAATTTTCAGTAATATTCCAGTAATTTTTAAATTGTTATTCGATTAACTATTTCAGTTTTACTATAGTTATAATCTTATTTTTAATTTAAATTAGGTATTCTTGAGTAACCCATTTGTTTAATTCGTGATTTTAATTCGTGATTTTAGTAAGTTCATGTTCACTCATTTTGGGCACTAGTGTCCATTTTTTTTGTAGGTTTTAGTAGATTTTTTGTTTTGCATTTTTAATTTTAAGTTCATGTTCACCCATTTTGGGCCCTAGTGTTCATTTGTTTTTCTGTAGATTTAGTAGATTTTTGTTTTGCATTTTTAATTTTAGCTGTGTTTTGTATGTTTAATCTGAATTTGTTTTAATCTCAGAGCCAGTGTTAGCGATATTCACTGTCTCGTTGGTTTTCTGTTTTCCTTCTGGAAATAAAACTATTATTATTAATATTATTGTTATTATTATTATTGTTATTATTATTATTCTGCTTCTTTTGATGGTTCATTATCAGCCAACACACCGAGTACCCCAGTTAACTCTTCCCTTGCTAGTCACTGTCTCTCAGAATTCACAGAAGACTTAAACTGCTCTGAAACAAAACACTATTCAGACAAAAACCCAACCAGCATAAATAAAAACATATCAGCTGTAACCGATTTGGAAACAACTGTGATAACTAGGATGCTGCGGTGTGAACTGTACATCCTGGAACGTTGCCGATAACGTCAAAAGACAGAGTGGTTGCATATCCGTTTTTTTCTGAAAATGTACTCAAACAAGCTATCCCTTGTAGCAAGAATTTATAGGGTTTGGGAGGAGAATTTGTAATTCTAAAAAGTCTATTGAAACACGTTAGATTCGTCCCCATTAGTTCAGTCAGAGTTTTCAGAGGGCGCCACGTGTTCTATCTGGTAATTTTTGCTCATTTTTCAGCCCAAATCTGAAGTAAACTAAATTACAACTAAGCTAGGCTAAATAATAATTAAATATAAGCTATTTTCGTTTAGTTTAGTTTAATTTTAGGTTAAAAACTGAGTAGAAATTCCCACATAAAACACGTGGCGCCCTCTATAAACTAAGACTGAACTAATGTGAATATATCCAAGACGATTCATTATGGGTCTCAGTCACAAATTCTCCTCTCAACCCTATAAATTCTTGCTTGTAGACATGGGCAGCTGCCTTTTGAATGGTTATATTCAGCAGGAGGGAAACCAGCTATCAGGTTGTTTTTAATGCTGAAAGTGCAGCTGATGGTAAACTTACAGATCTTAATATTGTTTTAATTGAGAAATCATTTGACATTGTTATGATAGTGGAGACATGGTTCAATGCATCAATCACGGATGTTATGATTGTGCAGGGCCACCCTTATTGTATATTTAGGAGGGATAGAGATAGCCGTGGGGGTGGAGTGGCTGTCCTACTACACGTCAATATTGTCATAGGCCCCGTTATTTCATCGGAGTGTAGTGAATCACTCAGCATACTCCTCCCAGCACTTAAATTAAGGTTAACTTGCTGCTATCTGGCCCACAGCAGAGACAGCGTTCAGGTAAAAAATGTTTGTAACTTTCTTCAATCAACTCAGGATAATGGCGACACAAATTTAATCTTGGGTGACTTCAACATGTCTTACATAGACTGGAAGACGTACAGTTCGACTGATATACATCAGCGAAGCTTTTTGGACTGTACCCTTGAATTGGGGTTGGTGCAACTGGTAACTGAGCCCACGAGAAATAATGATATACTGAATCTGATTGTGGTGGACAATGAAAGATCTGTGTGTGATGTACATGTTGGGCCAGGTCTCGAGACCAGTGATCATAATATGGTTCTCTTTAATCTAAATGTTGACGACCACCTCAAAACAGAGATTCTCCGTAAACACCGAAGAAAAATAAATTTCGAAATTTTACGTGAGAAACTTGATAAAATAAACTGGAACTATCATCTTCCTTGCACAAAAAGTGTAGAACACATTTGGAACGTATTCCATAGCACTGCATGACATTGCACGTCAGTTGGGCGATAAGTCTGTCCTCCTGTCCGGTGTTTTTCAATTTTTGCAGGAGGTACAGATGTATGACAGTATTTAGATTAGGGGTTTGAGTAACATCTCTGTAATGTGTGGTGCAGTGGCAACCCGGACCACTGCACTGTGACTAAGGTTGGCGCTAATGACCAGGTTGTCGACGCGCCATTAAGCCTCAATCCCCCCCATAGCACTCTCACCAATCTGGTAGAACAATCAAGCAAAATTATCTATAATAAATCTAACATTGAAAGGAGCATACCAAAGGAAATTAAGAAGCTGCTCCAAACAAAAAAGAAATTCTGGAAAAAGTTAAAAATGGAAAAAAAAAGACGATTTGTCCAATAAGGAAAACTATAATAGAGTTCGAAATAAACTAAAAATTGCATTAAAAAACCGTGAAATAATCAGGGAAAACAAAACGACTCAAGAAGGAATCACTGGTTCTATTTACCGACATATTAGGCGTAAAACACATAATGCAACCAAATTGCCATCGCTCCACTTTGAAAATAAATTAATAACTGATGAGGTGGATAAAGCCAATGCATTCAATGTTACATTCTGCAAGAACTTTGTTGAAGACAATAATATTAATGATAATGCACTGGTCTGTAATAGTCTGCCTCCTATTAATATACCTGACATGGAACCCGTAACCATCACTTTAGAAACTATCAATGATAAATTAAGTAAACCTAAAACCAATTTGCCTTGACGGGTTCTCGTCTGCTTTTTATAAGGCATTTGCATGCGAACTCTCATATCCTTTATTCATAATACTTAAATTGTCAATTGAAACGGGCAGTGTGCCAAATTGCTGGAGAAAGGCAAAAGTTGTTCCGATCTTCAAAAAAGGAAATACTGCTGAGCCAGTCAATTACCGTCCAAATTCTCTAACATGTATCCCCTGTAGAATTCTAGAACTTATAATCAGAGATGCTTTACTGGAACTTCTGTATAAACATAAACTTGTTCCATGCGACCAGTTTGGCTTCCTGCCTGGCCGTTCCACAACCACACAATTACTCAGTTGTGTAAGGGATTGGACAGACTCACTTGAAAAAAATATACCGGTTGATCTTATCTGTGTCGATTTTGCCAAGGCCTTTGATTCGGTCGTTCATTCTAAATTGCTCAGCAAACTTAACATGTTAAAAATAGGGGAGAAAACTTTTAATTGGATAAAAGATTTTCTGGCAAATAGGACGCAAAGAGTATCGGTAGGAGAATCACTTTCGGACGTTGGTAAAGTTACCAGTGGTGTACCACAGGGTTCTGTAATTGGTCCGCTCCTATTCATGATTTTTATTTCAGATCTTCGGAATGATGGCAGTGGTATTCGAATGCCAAAATTTGCGGATGATATAAAACTTTATGGTAGGGTAGAATGCTATGATGACAATGAAACTGCACCGTGAGATTAACACTATTTACAATTGGTCAAATACACGGCAATTGCCTATAAATATCAGTAAATGTATTCCACTACTTCTGGGTCGAAATAATGGAAACTTCATATATGAAATAAATAACATGAATCTGGAAATTAAGCAAACCATCAAAGATCTTGGAGTTCATATTTTGGCCAATCTCAAATTTACTAACCGCTGCAATCATATTACGGCAAGAGCAAAACAAACTTGCTATCTTATTAGGCGCTGTTTTGTGTCGGGGGACGAAACGACTCTGATTAGGGCATTTATTGCATATGCGCGACCCATTGTGGAGTACGCTAGTCCAGTTTGGTCTCCGTACCTTGTGAGGGATATCAAACTAGTTGAGACGGTGCAGAGATCCTTCACAAGGTATTTGCGTGGTTGGAGAAACATGACGTATGCGCAAAAATTATCACATTTAAACCTCGAATCATTGGAACGTAGACGGCTGGTGGCTGATCTCTGCCTTACTTTCTCCATGCTGAGGGGGTTTATTGACGTGGACCCTAAGCTTTACTTTGTGGTGCGAGGAAATACCTTCACCAGAGGCCACCGTCTTAAATTGACGGTACCTACAACAACGAAGAAAAATGTGCCAGATATTTCTTCTCTAATAGGGTTGTTGGAATAGCCTACCCCCTGAGTTGATCGAAGCTGGGACTCTGGGGTGTTTTAAGCGAGGTCTTAAAAAGGTCGATCTTTCACGATTTATGAAATGTTTTTAATCCTTATTGTATTTTATTTTGGTTTAAATTTAATAACTTAGACTGGTGTAAGTGGAATGAAAATTTCACTTCCTATGCCTTTTATCTTGTTTCTTGTGGGTAATAGACCTTATTATTATTATTATTATTATTATTATTATTATTATTATTATTATTATTATTATTAATTTTATTATTTTTATTATCGTATTAAGATTGTCAATTGGGTTCTGCCAAGCTTTAAACTACGATGCATTATTTTATTTTTTATTTTTTATGAAACATTGACAATGATACCTGGCTTTTCCCCTCATTTGTCTCTCAAGTTTGGCGATGCCATCGGGGACCACTGTGTCCCTGGTAGGTCTAACCTTGGTGGTAAGGCATTCATGACCCCAACCCAATACCATCAACCCATCCTCTGCAGCCGAGCCACCATATTTGTTTTAAACTATTAAACTTTTAAACTGCTTAACTTTTGTTATTTTTAAATTCGGATGGCAGTCAGTTACCACCAGGTCCTTGCCATTCCGGTTGTGTTTGCAACGAACCTATTATTATTATTATTATTATTATTATTAGTTTAAACGACTTGCGAAATAGTGATCAACCATAAAAATAAATTCACTTGACTTGTATTCAGCACAGAACAAAATATCACTCATCATTGCTGTCTGTACTGGTAAACAAGACTGACTTCTATCACAATCCAGTTCTCCTGTGTGTATGGTCAGATTTCACCATTTGTTTGTTTTTTTTTGTTTTCAGATTTGCAATGATGATGATGCATATTAGGTTCTGCCTAAGAAATTGCTGGCGTCACAAGCTATTTTAAAATAATAAAAGTGTCAGGAAAATAATTAGTGTCAGTATGGAAAAAAAAAATTGTAAAATTGAAGATATTAAAAAATATTATCATGCTTATTGCACCATTTCAATGCGAGGCATTACGATAGGCACATTGAGCAAGAATCTAGACACACGCTAGTGTGTCGCGCCAAGTTAGGCAACAAACATCACAACAAATATCACATCAATCCAATTGTCGAGGTTGGCACACACCATGACTTTTCTGTTACGCAGTGTTTGTCGTGGAAAGTATTGGAACTGCATGGCCGACAGGTTGACGTTTGATTTCTGCACTAGGCTGAAATTTTTAGATGAGGCTACATTAACACGTGCCAAAACCTTCTGGCTAAACCAGACACCCCAAGGAATTTTCACGTAGTGACTACAAACACCATTTCCCGTGAATGTTGTTTATGATACACGTGCTATTTCCAGAACCACCATTCTCAAACATTAATGTAAGAAATTACGGAAGAAATTACGGTGTTAACAGCACCAGTCAGAGATTAGTACACGAATTCTAACTCTAACCCTGTTGTTCGTGCTTATAGCTGGCATCACTAGATCTTTACTTGCATGAATAGTATTAATTTATGACACATTATTTTTTTAAATACGGGTCAGACATGGGATTCGAACCATATTTCACTTGGTTTGGGCAGGAGGACGCTGACCACTCGGCTGTTGCCCCGCTCGCTTTCCTCGGGGTCCTCGGGTTCCCCTCATAGAGCTTGCAGTGGGAGTTGGAACTTAGTTTTTCCATGTTCAGTTACTGGTTACCTGCAGGTCATTATACGCGACTTGGGGTTAAAGCGGGATTAAAAAATGTTTTTTAAGGTGGGAGTAAAGAAAAGTTAGCATGATACCGGTAGCGATGGTTACACAGTATTAACTTTTTAACGAATTTTCTTGCCATACACTGGTTAATGAGTCCAAATGGGATTTGGTGATGGTTTTACTGGAGACGCTGAGCAAAGCAGTCAACCACAACCCAGTGGTCAGCGACATCATCTGCAAACAAACTGAATACTAGGTATATTGTTCCACAGCTGACTTCGGCACGCACGGAACTTCAATAAAAATTCACTTGTATAGGTAATGTGACTGTGAAAAGGTTAATGTTGACCTTTCAAATGCTGAATAGCAAAGCTTACCGCATAAGACAAAGTGGACAAATATGAACACAAAGCCAGTGATAAACCCCGCTGACAAATCACGATGAATATGGATAGTTATTAGGTTCAAAATTCAAGGATTGCCACCACACCAGGGGTCATCCTTGGAAGCTGGCAGTTGAGGGTTCCCATCGGGACTGTAGGAAGTATTGCTTCGTGGAATACGTGTTGTTGCGGTTTGGAATACCGTTAGTTCTGAGACAGTTGGTATGAGTACCGAGGGAGGTCTTCGTAGAATGTTACATACACAGGCTCTTCAGGCATTTATTAGGAGACCAAATTCGGATTATATCTTCGGGGCCTGCACGCTCCAAGAAGTTTGTCTGCCCGACTACTCTCGCCGGTTTTTGTCCCACAACCCTTCCGGCAGCCTACCACACAATTGTGGTAAATTGTTTATTATTTGTCATATAAAATTTGTGCACCATGTAGTCCTGAATACAAACATAACGAACTCTTTCGATTCTGATACGTCATATTTGACCGACTCAACGAACGAGATACTGTTTTAATTCGACGTTTTGGCACTTTGCTCCGTCCGTGTGTCATCTGCACGTCCATCTGTTCCGCAGTTACAGCCAAACAAATGAAACTTGGTAGGAGCCTTCTTTACAACGACGTATGTTCTTGGTTTTCGATGAAAGCATTTTTTCTGGGGGTGGAGGGGGGATTTTGGGTAGAGCACTTATCAAAAATCATGTAAGTGCTCCACAGGGCTGAAATCATACATAAAGTGATAAAGAAAAACATTCTGAATTAGATTTCCTTCTTGAGTGGGTGGGGACAAACGAGTCTACTGTTTGCGCTGAAAGCGAACAAAGTCGCGTTTTAATTCGACATTTTTTCAACTTTGTTTCCCTGTCAATTTCCCTGCCAAATTCTGTCTGTCTGTTAGGGCTAAACGCATGAACTGACTCGAATGGAATTTGGTATAGGAATATTCTCTAAAATAACACTCAACGACATATTTACTTGATTTTATATCTGTTCATAAAATCCAAAGTGGTGAGGATAAACTGTTTATTACAAATTTGTATGCTTTCTTTCGTACAAATCTGACAAATCGTACTCCTCAGGT